>JBBMKA010012516.1:0-33769 GCA_037833695.1 Sechiopsis laciniata
CATTGTAACACTTATATAATGGCATTGCCACTCAATGAATAATGGAACGACTCTTTAGTCACATTCTCTCGGTTACACCATTGATATTTAATGATATGGTTTTTAGTTATGTGTTTCTATAATTTAGGTCGGTTTCCTCATAAATTTCTCTAGTAGGTTTTCACTTTTCTTTAAATATGTTTCTTTCTCAGAAAAATTTCAAAAACAATAAAAGTTTCAGAACTACTTTTTCTTATTGTTCTAGTTTTGGCTTAGATTTTGAGAACTATATTAAAGAGTGGATAGTAAAAAAAAAAAAAAAAAAAGTGGGTGAAACTGGTGTTTATTAGTTTGGTGATCTCAGTTTTAATTCGATCTTGGTAATATTCTTATTTTTTGGGAAATATTGTATAATCTAATGGGACAGATTTCAAAATTTAAGAGGCCTCATACCTCAGATTCAGAATGGTAAAAAAAGAGATAAGGCTTCGTTTTTTGTTAGAGGTATATCTCACATATTTGTAGAGTACATTGCTAACTATTCTAGTTGTGAGATTCCTTTGATTAGATAAATTTGTCATTGATCCTTTTATACTGGCATTTGAGTTAGAAAGGTCTTTGAATCATGCTTTTCAAGGAACTCTGTTAGATTATTATTTTTCTTTAAGACTGAAAATCTTGGATTAACATGTATTTTCTTTATTAATGAATTAAACTGTGAACAAACCAAACACTTAAAAGCTGCACTGGTATGTTTGTCTTCCTAACTCTGGAAAAATCTTGTAATTTGTCTAATCTACTTTTGACAGAAGAATTATCGAGCTTCTGAAAATTATGTTGAGAAGGGTTCCAGCCATGAGAATACTGGTGTTTTCTCCCAACCAATGCTAACAACTGCACCCAACGGTGTTTGACTCGGTTGGAAGAGGTAGTTTATCAACCGAATCTTTCGACGAACCTGCGTCGGGATCAGATAACATCGCTTCCACGACCCAGACCGAATTGTTGCAGAGTAGAACCTGTAACACCACAGGTTTTCCTAACCATGCTGTTAGTGATAAGTGAACTGGAGAGTATCTCATCAGGTGCATCTATTCCCATGGGTGAGCATCTGCCATGAGGTTTATGTAATATGTATCTGGTCTTTCTTGATATAAAATCTTCAAGATACAATCGATTGTCCTCTCTTAGCTATGCAATCATAAAAATGTTTAGTTGCCTTGCCTGTTTGAGGCAGTTTCTAGGCTTCATCACCTCGTAGGCCATGTTTTAAAAGGCTCAAGGCACACTAAGGTGCAACAACTCTCTGGAGCTTGAGGCGCAGGGCGCACCAAAAGGCACAAGCTTTTTTACTTAAGGCGTACCAAAAGGCACAGGCTTTTTTACTTAAGGCGCAACATGCATAGAAAAAAAAATGTATACATGCATACATACACAAAACATATATATTAATCTCTTTCAATATAGAGTTTTTTACATAGTCACCCCATAGAAAAAATATTAATCATAAATAAAAATCTTAAATCTTAAAGATCAAACTTATGGTCGCTAAATACATATTTATCTTCAACTTTATTTTAAACAAAAAAACAAAAGCTCTCAAGGGGCACTACTTGCATGCCTGAGGGCTTCATGAAAAGATAAAGCACCAACATTGAGCCTGAGCCTTTTTTTGTTGAATTAGGTTAAACCACATTAATCCAAAAGCATAAGTTAATGGATTGGGGTAAATTTAATTATATTAACCAACAGTATTTAAGGTGGAAAAACTCATTTCATGTAATTACTAGCTCTTTCTTTTTCATAAAAGTTCTCATAGTGCTAGAGTTACAATTAATTAATTCATGTTAGCATTTTACTCTAGAGAAATTTATTGATGTTGACATTGTTTCTGTCTCAAACAGGGTACTGAATTCCTTGACCCCGACCCTGCAGGCTTCATGCGTTGATTTGTCACAGACCAACATCTGGGTGAAAGTCGATGTCGGGAAACGAGCAAATAGAGCGATGTCCATGTCAGAGGTTATAACCTTCGCCTTGTCTTTCATTCTGGTTTGTTTAATGGATGACATGTTGTTTCATCTGTTACATGACCGTCCATTATTTGACCGGTATGAGAAAAAACAATTTTTAAAACCCCGTTTAATAATCATTTTATTTTTAGTTTTCAGTTTTTGAAATTTAAGTCTACAGTAAATATTTTATCATATGTTTTTTCTTATTTGAATATCTATATTTTACCTATATTTTTAGAAACCACACCAAAATTAGAAATTTTTTTTTTGTTTTTGAAATGTGGTTGCATTCACATATTTTCTTAAGAAAATATGAATATATGGTATGAAAGATATAACACATTATAGGAAATTTAAGTACAATAAACTTAAATTTCAAAAACAAAAAATAAAAAGTAAAATGGTCATTAAAGTGTTATCATACTTTCTAAAGTATATTCTCATGGAAGTTTGAGGTATGAGATCTACCAGTTGAGTTTAATTATAAAATTCATTGTTATTTTTTAGATTTGGGTTTTAAGACGAGCGTGAATGCTCATGAATATATATGGCAGCAAAGATTCTCGGTCATAAAAATAAAATTAATAATAAAAAAGAAGTTTCAGAAACAATGTTCCACTTTAAAAAAAAAATGTTTTCCTTTGAAAAAAAAGTATTGAAAAATAAGTTTATAAACATTATGTTTACTTAATTTTTTTGTTTTGTTAACTTTTTACAGGATTTTAAATGTATAGCAAAAAAAGAATCAAAGAAATATTATGGATAACACTTTTTAAAAGTAAAAATGGGTCTACCCATGTAAAATGATTAAAATGCTCAAGTTTCATTCAGTTCACTTAATAGCTTTCAATCAGTTTGTTGATAATGTTCAATAAGTTTGTTTATATCTTTTAATCAGTAGTTCATTTGATAGCCTTCTATTAGTAGTCTAGTTGATACCATTCGATCAATTCAAATGATAGCCTTTCGATCAGTTCAATTGATATCCTAATCATTTAAGTTGATAGTCTTCACAAAATCTATGTTTCATTTCTCTTCTTTTCCTTTTTTTTTTTTCTCTGTTCATGAACAATGGTGTCCAAGCTCTTCTATACATGTGGTCGTGGAATTAGACGGCGTCGAACTGAGTTGGACGACGGTGAAGAGGGAGGGAGAAAGGAGGGCAAAATTGATAAATTTAAAAAATATCACCTAAATCTATTATACATGTAATATATTACCAAAAAATATATAATTAAAAAACAAGCTCAAAAGTTGTTATGGGGAACAAATTTTCTACTTTTTACATATATTTAAAAATTAAGAAAGCTTAAAGAAGTAATTTTTAATATATATATTTTTTCGGTTTTAAAAATTTGATCGAGAATTCAAATATTTTATTTAAGAAAAATGAAGCTCATTAAAAAATGGCGAAATAACAAACTTAATTTTCAAAATAAAAAAATATAAAAAAACAACCGTAATTTTATTGTTATTATTTTTCAAAAACTTGGCTTGAATTTTAAAAATATTGATAAAATGTATAATCATTAAACAACTTATAGGTGAAAATAGTGTATATAAGCTATTTTTTTTAAATACAAAAATCAAATTGTTATCAAATTGAGTTTTTTTTTTCTTAATAATCAATTTGTGCCTAAACAACATAATTTTAGTCCTTTAAAATATAATCATTTTGCTCTTTGATAATTTAGCTCTAGTATGTGTACTAACTTGCATAAGTATATATGGCAAATATTGAGTGGTTATGTATTGAATGCAATCATGTTTTGGACAAAATATTCAATATTGTGTGTCTTCTTAAAATTTGTTTTGTCCCTTAATAACCGTTTGATACAAAAGAAAAGTATTTATTAAAAAAAAAAGTATTTTTAGGATCTCTCATACATTTAATGTTAGAAAAACTATCCATTTCATTCTAGCTGCTTTTTCATATAACTTTTTCCAATATTTTGAGTGAATTTTTAAATTTTTATAAAAATTTATTAAATTATAATATATTATTGAAGGCATAAAAAATAAACTATTTTGTTTAGTTCAAGAGCATAGTATAGACCCAACAACAGAGAGTACAATCTATCAATATATGCACATTGAAAATTGAACAGTCTTCAAGAAAATTATGTTTGCAAACCAATTAGATTCAATTATTTATATTTTGCTTAAAATATTAGTTGGAATAAAATTCGAATTTATGGTCTCTTAGATGGTAGATACAATTGGACATTAGACTCAAGTATGTGTCTTTGTGTATAAAGGATATTTAGTAAATGACATTAATGGTTAGAAAATTTTCCCTCACTTTTTTTTTTTGGAAGATAAACTTGTAATATATTAAATATCAAGAGAGGCCCTCATTGGGGACAAAAAACGAGCACAACGAACTCCGTTTGGTATAATGAAACTAAAGAAGGAGGAATGTCTTTCATCCATACTAAATTTTCAATTGACTTTTTCTCCAATTTAACCAAAGAGTGAGCTAATCTATTAGACTCCCTATTGTACCAGGTAAACGACAAGGATTAGAATCTCCACGCTAAACTCTTTATCTCGCCTTTTCTTTTTTAATCAATAAGAGAAAAAGCAATTTGTTAAAGTCAAGTTAAATGGGCAGTGCCAAACACATTACAGAATTAAGGTAGAGTTTGGTATACATTTTCAAAAGAGAGTTTGGTAAACTTTTTTAAGTAATATTTTAAAATGAAATGTTTAATGAACAATTTTTGAAAGATGACCAATCTTTTAGGTATTTGGCCAAATATGAGAATTTAGTTGAGAACACTTTTCATTTATTTATTTACTTTCACTATTTTAGAAGATAGATTAAAGGACAAATTGCAAGATTTGCCCTTACAAACTTTCAATTACAAATTGTTAATATTAACCATTGTTAATTATGTTAAAATTAGAGAATTTACCATCAGCAACACATTCTACTTCTTATATTAACACAATTTCTAAAATAATTCATTTATAGCACATTAATTTCTATTACTGATAGAACTCAACTCATTCTATCACTGTTTGAGTTTTCTATCAGTGATAGAACTCCAAATTGAGTTCTATCACTAATAGAACTCAACTAGTGATAGAATTCAATTCAGATTTTCAGCTAAATTAGTTTTGATTTTATGCTATAAATGGAAATATTTTACCATTTTTTATTATACATGCAAAATCCCCTTAAAATTATTGCATTTTGCTTTACATTGCAAGGTTAAAAAATATCCTCCCAACAAGATGAATAGCTTAGTGTCATTAAAGCATATTTTATGATTAAGAAGTTATGAGTTCGAATCTTCCATCTTCAATTAGTGTAGAACTAAAAAAAAAAGCCATTTAGGTAAGAAGCTTTCCTTATACTCAAAATAACTCCTAAGAAATTTTCATTTCAAGGAGAGAACTCAAGAGTGAAAATGAAGATTGTCACAAAGATGACATTGATATTTTATTAAAGAAGTAGAAGAACGTCAACTTTATTTGTAAAACAAAACATACATAAAAAAAATATTTGACATATGTTTTGTTCTAAAAATATTTTATATATAACAATAACATATTTCACTTAAAAAAATTAAACCCAAGCACGATTCTAATCGATAATAAAATATAAGCAATACATACAAAGATATAAAACAAAATCTACATAAAATATAGTCAACTTAAATACACTTCAACACATCAAAATGTTATAGGTTTAAATGTTAATTGAAAAAAAAAAATTATGGATGTAAAAAATTTATGTATAATGAAATAGTAAAAAGTGTAAAGCAGCTTTCTTTTTTGGACAAAAAAGAATGTTAATGAAAACGACAATCAACAGTCAATCGAAAACAGAAAACGTAAAAGAAGAAGATACAAAATTTATGTGGTTCATTAACAGTATGTTAGCTACATTCACGAACAGAGGAGATAGCGTTTTTATTAAGGAGACGGTGAATTACAAAATGTCTATCTTATGGGGGCTAGTATTTAATTCGAGTTTATATGTACTCTAATTAAACCATGTTACAAATAAGACCCAAAATATACATAAAAACTCATATACGAAAATAAAAACCTCATTACATATTTTGTTTAGGTTTCTGGGCGTTGTCCCCGACCCTCACCATGAGTCTCACCCTTTAGACTCCAATTTGCTGACTGGGTAGCAAAACTTCCAACTAAGTAATTATGAGATATCAAACCGTTCAAAGTATATCTCAACAAAGGGTGTAAAGTACCTTTGGATGCAATGTGAATAAAACATTAACAAGAAATGAGCTTCCACCAATTCTACCATCATTTAATCTCAGTTTTTTAGGTAAATGAGCATATCCACATAATAAATTCTATCTCTCGCTAGAAGCTAGAGATGTCAATTTTCCCTGCGGGGACCGCCCCCAATGGGGCGGGGAATCCCCGGTTAGGCGGGGAACGGGGCCGGGGACGGGAAATGTATTTCTCGTCTTCGATTCTCCAGTCCCCGCCCCATTTACTTTTTTTTAAAAAAATATTTTTTTCTATACTTTACCCATTTAATTTTCAAATAAAAATATATTTATTGATGACATTATCTATTCATATGAATATTTTTCTTTAATAATTAACATTATAGTAGAAATTTATAGATATTTTCTAAGAAAATCTAATTATTTAAAAGTATTGTCCAAAAAAATATTTAAAAAATGTAAAAAAAAATAATGAAAAAATCCCCGCCGGGAAATCCCCGCCCCGATTCCCGAGAAAAAAACGAGAATTGTTTCGAGGATGGAGATTAAATTAGGTGGCGGGGACGGGGACAAAGAAGCCATTCCCCGGCCCCGCCCCACCCCGTGGACATCGCTACTAGAAGCTTAATTGCATTTAGTAAGTGAGTGGTTGAGTAGTGCAAAAGTTATGCTTCTGAAAAGTGCATCCTTGGATCACCCAAACAAATATAACTCTCTCAGTTTGAATCACATTATGCTTTCTCTTGGATCACTAAGCTTTTTGAAATTGGGAATCTCTCTCTTCAAAAATTGAATGCATGGACTTTATTGACAGCTGGGTTAAATGGGAAATTAAAGTTGAAGTCGTAATGTGGGGTATTGAGTGCAAAGTGGGCAATATTGACAATAATGTAATACATTAAATTTAAATACTTTATATGAATGATATGATACCCAATGAGAGGGTAACACAAAGTCAACACATTTTATTCCATGGTTTGAAGTTTTTTTTTTTTTTTTTTTTTTTTTTGTGTGTGTGTTCTCTATCTTGCCTAAACTATTGGGTAGCTACCCAATTCATATTTTCATTTCTATCTTCCCACTTTCCCAAGCACTAAATCTTTATTTATCCTAAGTTCTAATCTTTGCCTAACAATTTTGTGAAAGAAGATTTTGACATGGAAATGCTACAAAAATAACGAGATGAAAAATATGAATATAAATATTAATAATAAGATAGATAACACCCAAACATAGATCTCATAATTGTACTAACACATTTAATATGAAAATTGAACCACATTCACTTTATACTCACTTTCACAAAGATTTATAACTTTCTTGCCATCTTTCAGAAAGTTGAGATTTTGGCATTTTGATTGATATTTAGAGTACAACAAAGTGAGAGATACAGGAGTTGATTATCTCACTTCAAAATTTTGATGTTCGCACTGCTGAAGAATATAATGTAAAAAGTTTGGGTGCTTCAATTATTTTACGCTTGCAATTTTGTTGATCTAAAGTTGCATCAAGAGGAGAGGCTTTGTGTTCTAAATAACTAATATTTAATTTATATTCATAATTCAAATCCATGATACCAGCCAAACGCCTCTCCTCTTTCCATTCTAAAACTACATGGACTGGTTCTCTTCTCACTTCTCTTTCGACAAATTTACATGTTTTAAAATCTTCTTTTGATAATATCAAAAACTTCTCAATGGCTCTTCCAATGCTTCCAAACACTCATGCGGATTTGAGTAGAAATAATCTTCTTCCTTCGGCCTATTTGGAATGACAACTCGTTTCTTCACGCTCCCGCTATGATCAGAGTGAGCTTCCTTCATAGCTGACGAGAACTCGTCCCACGCCAATGATCCGTTGTTATACTGATCTATTAAGCTAACCACCAACTTTTTGTTTAGAAGAATGGTCTTCTTGAACCCCAAGAATCTGAATGGTGAAAAAAATAGAACAAACATGAATCCTTGAGATTATTTGAGAACAATGTAAAGTAAAAACACTTCATCTAGTCGTTGTTTACTGAAATGTAGTTGTTGCTCACCGACGATGTCCTTCGACAACTCTTGCCATGTTCCCATCGTAAGTAGGAACAAAAATGTTGCTCTCCAATGAAACGAGATAATCCAATGCAGCCATCTGTGACGAATGGTTCTGAAAGAATCTTAAGTCTATAGGTTTCAGCAGTGTTTCTTTTCTGACCTGTGTTTGTAGAAGATAGCATAAACTTTCAGAGCCTATTCAATTCAAACATGATTTGACACAATTTAACTTCTAGAAATCAACGGACCAGATTTGGGAAAGAAGATGCCAAACTTTCCATCCTTCTTTCTCCACCATATATTTCTCCAGAAGCGATGTATATTTGAACATTGCGATCGATCTCGAGTGAACTTAGAGCTAGTGAAGTTTCCTCGGGTGTCAATGGGCACAAACCTTCCTTCCTTTTCAGTTCCGAATCGATAACTTTCTCCTTCCACCACGGATAATCATATCTAAACAACAATCACGTAAACTTCGTAAAGAGAAGCTCATCTAAAGTACACAAGACAAATATTCATCAAAAGACACTACCTCATTCTCGTGAGTTCGTCGACCTCGTCATTGTTGCAACCTCGAGTGCAACCAGAAAAGGCTAGCATATCCATTTCATATCTAAGATGAAGCACCAAGAAGGGGCCTTTATTCCTCAGCATTTGAACAACCTTCCTTCCCAGCTCCTCAATTGGGGTAGTAAATCTCAGGGCATTAAAATTTACCCGGCATCGCAACTTCTGAACCTCAATGGGCATTCCATTATTAGCAAGTCGAGCATCAGTTTTATTCAAATGTATAACTTTATACTTTTTGACCAATGGAAGAATCTGAAATCGAAAAAGACCAAATGATAAATCTGTCAAGTAAAAGAAGTTTAAAGACAAACAAAAAGGACTCCAAGAATCTCTCTTGTCATGAGCATGAACCCAACCTGATTAAGGTAATATGAAATGTTGGACCAACTAATAGGTGACAATGAGTAAATCATTCTCGAGTCAAATCTGCGTTCAAGCTTTGGTGGAAGCTTTCTCAATATACGAACCTCATCCCTCAACGACGATATGAATCGATCTACATCGAAAATGTCTTCAAAATCACTGGCAAGAAAAGAAGTCACACTTATAAGATATAACTAACAAGCAAACTAAAGTAAATGGTAAATTTGAAATAAGGGATAGAATGCATTTTCCACACACACACCTGGGGTCAGCCCAAAAGGAAGTTTTATCCAAATTTGGAACAATAAGAGTAAGATTCAAGTATCTGGCAATGGCAACCATATCACAAATCTACAAACATTGGCAGAGTTCACAAAGACAATCAGAAAAGAAAAAGAAAACAGAGAAAACAGAAAATTAACAGTTGCTAAAGAGCAACAACTCACAGCTGCTCTCATTTGGTTGAGTCCTCCATTGCAAGAAACCATGAGGTAGCCATTGTTTTTGTAAGTCCCTGAGAAGAACAGATACCAAATTTGTAAGGGCGAGTTTCATAATCATTTTATTTTTAATTTTTTGTTTTTGAAATTGAAGCCTACCACAACTATCTATGGATAGTTGTAGGAAAATGAATATATTGTATGAAATATGGAGCACCCTAAAAATAAACTTAAATTTTAAAAACCAAAAACATTAAATCAAAAGGTTATCAAATGACGAGCCTAAGTAACAGATCAAAAGAGTGAAAAATGAGAAACTTGGAGGTTTGAGCTAACTTTTTGGTGGAAGAAGAACTTTGTAAGGAAGAGAAGAAGAAGAAGATTGAAGATTGAAGAGGTCTCCTAAAGCCATAAGGTGAAGAAAAAAAGTCCAAAGAAGCACTGTTGTAATTGCCCTTGTCATCCATAGCTTCATTCTCGAACTGGAAACAGTGATGGAGCTCTTCAACTTTTCAACCTTCTCTTCATCAGAAAATCTAAACCCCATTTCCCAATCATTACTGTAATTACTCTTCTCATTAGATTCCTTCACTTTACACATTGTGTATTCAAAATCCAAACCAACCCCACTCCCAAAATGAAGAGAAAAATCAGTTAGGTAACCCACGGCATTTCTTCGCTAGAATTTAGGGGTGAAAACTTCAGTAGAAAGGCTTCAAACTGTGAAAGAAATTGTGGGGTTTTTCAAGAATGGATGATGAAAAAAAGAGAATGAAAAGGAATTGTTGGAGAAAGAGAAGGTAGAAATAGAGAGATGAAAAACCATAAATCAAGGCGTAGCTGTTGGGGTTGGGAAGGGTTTGAGAGAGAGAGAGGAGAAGTCCTGGTCATGGTTGAATTGAAGCTCTTCAACATTTGTCTACTTTGGGTTTGTTTCGTTTCCAATTGCCATTACAAGTGACAACTTTTTTTTTCCACTCTTTTTTGTTTTTGGTATCAAATAGTGTGAATATTCATCATAAAATCAATTGGTGATGAGAGAAGTAATCCACCTACCTTTTAAACACTAAGAGATATCCTCAGTTTATCAATGTGGGATTCTCAACATGCTCCCTCAAGATGGTGCCTCTTTTAGGCTACCAATCTTGGATCGGATCTCAATTTCATTTTTTACTGAATCGAATACCCGTTTGGGATTAATGGGCTCTAATACCATATTAAATAGTGTGAACATCTATCTCAAAACCAAATGGTGATGAGAGAAGTAGTCCATCTACTTTTTAAATACAAAGAGATGTCCTTAGATTCTCAACATTGGAAAGCTGAAATTTTGTAGCATATTTTAAATGAGGCCTTTTTCGACTACAATGAAGTGTGTTGGTTAAAATGAGGTTCGTTCCATCTCTATCTTTTAGTGAGAGAAGAACTCTATCTAGACTTTAAGAGAATCGCTATGGAGGATCTTTAGTGGGTGTTTGTGGGCACCATGGTGTGTGAAACATGGCTCTGATGAGTTTTTTGAGGAAGCTGACTTGTGGGTGTTTTGAAGGCTTTAGGGGAGCGATGGAGGTGGCGCTCGGGTTGAGTTGTGTAGGGTTCGCCGACATGATTAGTGGAAGATGGCGCAAAGGTTGTTGTTGGTCGAAGGTAAGGGGAAGTCTGACTCGGAAACGAAGAAAGGTTGGAACTTTTGTTAGTAAGGGTGAGAACTCTAAAAGAGAGTAGATTTGATGAGAGAAGAGGTTGAGCTTGGAGATGAGACGAAATCGAAGGAAAATAAAAGGCTGGGGCGAGGAAGAGTACTGTTCGACTGTGGGAAGGCTATCTTTAGAGGTTCAATGTCAAAATGTTGGCGATCTGGGTTGCGAAAAGGAAAAAGACAAGACTGGAGAAAAATGGGCGAACTTCAAAATGCTTTGTTGGATGGTGAAAAGGAATTAAATGAGGTGAAGTTTTCGAGGAGTCCTGTTTAGAATAGTGGTTGCATCGATGGGCTCAAGGAGAAGGGACAACTGTCGTCAGAAATAAACATCATGGAGTGGCTCAATTGGTCAAAAAGGGTCTTGGAGTGCTTAAGTTGATGAGTTTAATCTATGGTGGCCACCTACCTAGGAATTAATTTCCCACGAGTTTCCTTGACATCCAAATGTTGTAGGGTCAGACGATATGTCTTGTGAAATTAGTCGAGGTGCACGCAAGCTGACTCGGACAAAAAAAAATTGTCGTCAGAAATTGACAGACAAATGTTGAGCAACTCCTTTGAGAAGTCCACACGTGGGTTTTATGCAGATTTAAGTAATCCGATTGGTTTTTGATTTTGAGGAGGCTTTTGAACAAGACCAAGAACCCGATTCGTAGGTTTGACCGATCCAGTTTTGATATTCGGTTCAACCGTTCGATATCTTTAAAACGGGTTGGGTTCCAACCACATTAAGGGCTCAATTGAATTGAGTTTTTTCCTTGTCTGGTTCTCGAAGTTTCTCTTTTGTTGGTTTCTTTTTATCTCTTGGTCAGTCTTTTTCTGGTTAGTCAGCAAGATTCATGTAATGTTTCTATCCTTTTTTATTTTCAATTGTTGGTTAGGTTTAAATTTACTATCGCTTTGTGTTTTAGAGTAGGTTATTTTGGTTGGTTTATGATATTGCGCTCATGGGGTGGGTTGGTTGCAAAGTTCAGTTTGATGATAGAAAGTGGTCAACTTTGTGGTTTTGGAAGAGTATTCTTCTTTTGGGAGTTAATTCTTCCAGCTTACTTTGATGGGGTCCTTTGCTTCAGTCATAGAGATCGACGACGTGAAATTGCCCCTCAAAGTCTATAAAAAAAACCTCGAAATTAAGGGGTATGAAAGTGTGTTTATCTTATCAAATGGAGGCTCGACATTCCATAGTTGTTATGATGGTTGATCGAAAGATTATCTTTAATTGAAACTGAATTTAATAATATTTCTTTATAAATTATAGAAACTTGGTCAAAGTTAAAGTTAAAAATTTAACATAAAATAATTTTTTTAATGTGATATGACAGAGGAAATTGTTTTAAATAAAAACTTTGTCAATTTAAGTTATAATAGATGTATGGTAGGAATTATAAAAAAGATGTATCGTAATATGCCAGAAAAATATAGACTTTAACTATTAAACTATTAATCAAACCATACTATAAAACTTGTCAAAATACCATTTTAGTTTTTTGTTCCATTTTGGGATTTCCAAATATTCAAGTTTAGTTCTTAATCTTTTAATTTTTTTTTTTTCATTTTGATCCATGAACTTTTAAATGTTCTATTTTAGTTATTAAACTTTATTAAAAAAAACCATTAAAATTAGTTCTTGTGGGAGTGTTTCAATGTAGAATTTAATAAATTGATTAGAAATGACTATTTACTAACTCCTCTTCAAACAACTACATATAAACGAGCTATTGTAACCACTCAAAATTACCACTTATTTCTAATCAGTCAAAATAACTTCTCATTTTTAATCACTCAAAGTATCTCCTCATTTCAAAACCACTCAAAATATTTCCTCATTTCAAAATCACTCCTAATTCTTTGGGTCTCCCTCTCATAAGTTAAAGTGTCTTATCTTTGCCTTTCATAACTTTGTAGTAGCTTATGTTGACTCCATGGTTATTCTTGACAAGCTTAATCACGTCCTCAGGGGTGACAGATAACTTCTTGGTTGAGTGAATTATGGATTCAACAAATCATGCTATTGTTATAGGAGTGGCCGACATGTGGTCGTTCCGAACAATATCAACCGGGCATGTGTGGGAGTCGATGAACTTCCTAACTGCCCACAAACGACCACCTCTGTATATAGACGCACGAATGTACTAGTTGCATGTCTCTTGAATATATAGATTACAGTAAACTGTTTCGGGTTGGACTTAATAGCCTTGAATTGGAACCTTCTACTCAATGCTAACTTGCATAAGACTTCCTTTGAGTCATCTTTGGTTGGTAGCATTAAGCCTGCAGTTAACATAGTTGGTCCCCTTGATACGTTTGTGATGTCCATGCATGTAGGTATCGTTGAGATTTCCGCAAGAATGCATCAGTCAAGTTATAACCCATTCACAAACGCATTATACATCCGATGTACATCTTTTTCTTCGATTACTGTTATGAGTTTTTTTTTTTTTTTTTCAACGTCATCTTTGTAAAGGATAGGATACAAACCTTATACATTTCATCGAGCTCGAGTGGTGCCGAAAAAAAGGATATTTGCTATATAACAATAGATCCGTGAACAATTTCAGTGCATACGTCTTGTAATTCAAATACACATTCGTCTCGTTCCAAACCCCATTGAATGCAATAATGATAGACTTTGATTCCATGACAGATGTGCTTTGTTCATGAGAATGTTGTGATTGTTCCTTTAATCGGCCTTTCCTCCCCCTAAGTCAGTCGACGATTTGATGAATTGTGGATTTAGAGGTTTTTACTTGGTTTTTTTCGTTTTGTTCTTCTTCGCCGACACCTACTAGAATGTGAGTGCAATTTGTTTTATTTATTTATTTTTTAAATTCCTAAGGATAGAGATACTACATTTGGAGGTTAGTTAATCAAACACAAAATAATAGTCTATTTTTTATTCCTCAAATCAGGGGAGGGAATTCTATTTCATATTTTTTATTCCTAAAATGAGAGAACGTGGTGTGCTACAATATATATATATATATATATATATATATTTTGTTAATAAACAAAATGGATTTTTATGATGGATAAAATGGACACTAAAATATTATTTCTCTCCCTCTAAATTCGATTTAGACATAAATTTAAAGTAATAAAAGCAATTTAGATATTTTATATGATTTCCTTTTTGATAAATGTGTTGTTATAAGTTAGGGTTAAACCCATTTTCACAGAACCCGGTGACACCGAGTTAAGTGAAAAGATGAAGGCCATACAAATATGAGAGAGAGAGAGAAAAGAGCAAAATATTATTATAGTTTACTGGTGAAGATAAGGAATCCAATGGAGGATATAACGGCGAGCGAATTGGCCGGCTTCGGAGTGGGAGCGCTGCTCGTTTGCGCCACCATTTCTGCTTCCAGGGTCGACGCTTTCATTTCTTCTTCTCAACGCAGGTTTCTTTTCTTCCATTTTTTCACTTCTCCAACCTCATTCTTATGTTTTCATCTTCTTCAATTCCATAAATTTCGCTCAAATTTCGGTGGGTTCTGTGCAATTCATTCGATGGAGGATTCGAATTTAATTTAATTTGTTTTATCTTGGAGGGAAGGAGGTGTTTGGATGAAGTTTTGGTTAAAGGTTAATTTGAGAAATTATTTGGGGTAGTTAAAAATTGAAAATCAGAGTAAAAAAAATTTATTTGAATGTGTTTTTTTAGATAGATGAGTCGAAAAGAATAACATGTTTGGATGTTGATTTAAAATTAATAGTTATTTTGAGTTTTAAAGAAAAGAATAATAAAAAATAAATGATTAAAAATGAATTATTTTGAAGAGTGAGGAATGAATAATTAAAAATGAGTGATTAAAAAAATAAAGAGTTATTTTGAGTAGTTATAAATAAATAATTAGAAATATATTAAAAATGAGTGATAATAGTTATAAATGAATGATTAGAAATGTATAGTTAGAAATTGAGAGTTATTTTTAAAAATAAAAAGGAGGAATTATTATGAATTCATTTGAATGTAATTTTTCGAGGAAGAGTTAGTAAATGCTTCATTTAAATCCTCCTTAAATACAGCAAACCAACACCCCTTTAGGTTTTTGTGTCATTGACTCTGTTCGTTTACCATTTGTGATTTCTGTTTTTTAGCTGGAACTTAATTTTTGAATGTATTCAAGATTGATTTCCAAAGGGGAAAACGTGTACAATATAAATGGAATGATGTTTTTTTTTTAATTGGAAATCAGAGTTTCGCTCCACTATACTCGGGGTACCACTGGCCTAGGACGTTCCTAGGCTGTGGATTGATGTTGTTCATAGCTGGTAATTGCATTTTGAATGGTTGGATTGTGTATTCTTAAGATCTTATAGGGAGGTGGCCTTTCCCAGTATTCATTAGAGTCTCCATTCATTGAACCTTAAACTTTCTATGTGACTTTCCATTATACATTGTTTGATGTTTATGAGTCGAAGTTTATTACGAGGCAGTTTGATTTTTAAACTACACTGAATGGAATTAGAGGCCTAAACTTGTTCACTTGGAGACTAGCTTTGAACTTTGAAGATAACAATAAAGTTTTCAATTATTAAAGCCTTATTTTATAACCAAAATCCAAAAAATAAAATAGTTATCGAACCGAGATTAAGCGATTATTATGTTCTCTGGTTGGACAGTTCCTTGGGGATGTGCAAGAGATGTGGTGACCTGAGAATGATAGCATGTTCAAAATGCAAAGGAGTTGGATCAACAAAGTCAGGTGGACTGTTTGGTGTTAACATTCTTGCAGACGTCTACGAATCTTTCAGAAAAGACGAATCGAGTCCACCATCTATCCCGTGCACGAGCTGCAACGCAAGAGGTCACTTCCCATGTCCAGATTGTTGCTCTCAAATTTCATGAACTTTTATTGTTGTGTTGGGCATGTAGAATTATGAAACTTCGCATTTCATTCTGATGCGCCTCCTCCATTGTTAAGGAAATATACGAGATATAGCTTGATTATATCATAATTTTCTCTCTTTTTCCCCTTACTTTTTCTACCATTATTATTTTCCATCAAGAGTGTTGAAGAATCTACAGACTTGAAAGTCCACAAATGCAGATATGGTGATGAAGATTTCAACTTTCAGACAGATTTTATATCTTTTTCCGTATAATCTGTGATAAAGACCCGTCTTTGCTTAGCTTAGATCGCAGAAAAGAGAGGAGCCAAGCCAAAGAATTTTAGTAGCAAGGTTCGTCCAATTGAGAATCTTTATAAAGGTTTAGCATGTATAAGAATATGAGTATATGACACGATGTACAATATATTATTTTGTTCAGATTATCCAACTTTCAACTTTTTGTTAGCATGGGAAAAATAGGGGAGAAAAAACTTTGCCCTTTATAATTCAATTGGTGGAGTTGATCAAGATTAGGAATATTTGTAACAAATTGTTCTTTAGCTCAATTGAGATCTCAAGAGGTGATTATGCTCATTGTATGGATGTCTCTTAGGGGTGGTGCGGTAGTCAAAGACTTGAACTTTGAAAGTGTGTTTCTTTTAAAGTCTTTGATTTGAGACTCATTTGTGATTTGTAGACATCTCTCGCATCTCTTTTCCTTTGATGTCTTACAGTACCTGACTTAAGGATGAGTTTAGTTACCCCGAGTATAGTAGAGTGAAACTTCGATTTTTTGATTTCCAAAAAAAAAAAAAGTTCATTGTTGTATGGATACTAACAATGACTAAGAAAATGTGATTTGGTTTTGATGTTTTCCCACTTATGATAATGCCTTTAGGTAGTGGTTTGTGTAAATATTAGTCCCTAAAAACTTTAACTAATACATGGGAAGTGTTTCCAATTTTATTATAAACTTTCAATTTCATTGAACTTTAGACCTTGGATAATAATTGTTGCAAATTGTTACTTTAGACTTCAATAAGTATTGCATTTGCTCTTTTTTCTTTCTTTCTTTTTCAAAGCAATGGTAGAAGAAACACTAAAACAGATGTTCCTCGTGTACAAAACAAAGCTCGAGTAAGAAATTAATCATACTATGGAAAAATTAGTATTACATAGTATGACATATAAAATTTTCAAAAAATTTGTAAGCGTTTTTTTATAATTTATTTATAACCTTAAGGGTGGATTCTAGTATTTGTTTGCTTCGAACTTGTGAACATGGAATTGAAATAGAATAACACCAATCAAAATAATCAATTGTACCACTGACCCATTCGGTGGTTGGGTTATGATAATACAACGTATGTTTGACCCATGAGTTATATAATCGAGAGATTAGTCTAAATCTGTGTCCCCATTTATTTAAAAATTTTATTTCTTATTTTAATATTGTTATGGATATTGACTCTGAATTTTCTTTAAGATTTACTACGATTAATTATAAAGATTTTTCATGTATAAAAAAAATCAAAGAAAATTCATGAATAGCAAAAATTTGAAAATATTCATACAACATAAAATTGGGCGAGTGCATATAAAATGACAAAAATGTTCATGTTTCAATGAGTTCAACTGATCGCCTTTAATTTAATTAGTTCGATGATAGTTGATAACTCTCAATTAGAGCGCTATTTAGACCTTTATTTCTAGGCATTCTAAATGGTTTTCACGTTAAATTGAATGAATTTAGGAGATAATAATGACATGAAGTACAAAAACATCATGCATACATACTTAGGAAATCTAAGGAGAAAATGAAGTTTTTAGGAATAAACCTTTGGATATAGGACACTTTGTGCGATTATTATGAAAACTTATGCTTCGCTAAACCCTTGTCTGATTCACAAGAGCTAGAACGATAGTTTGTTGCATTCGAAGAAGAATGGAAGGCTAAATAACTAAGAGGAACATCGAGAATGCGAAGTTTGACGCTTTGCAATGGAGAAATCATAAAAAATTCTAGAAGACAGAATCACACGAATCAAAGGTTTTCAAAGTAAAAAATATTTATTGAATAAATGAATTCTGGAAATTCACGCCTTGAGCCCCAAGCAACATGAAGCCTATATATAGTCGAAGATCAAACCGTAGAGAGTGTGACTATCTTCAAAGATTCTCTTGTCGTAGTCGAGACAATGTTCGAGCGAAGTTAGTGATTCCTGGTGAAAAGGGTTCATTCTCTTTAAGCAGCAGACACTTTTATCTTTATTCACTTCAGACACTGTTATCTTTATTCACTTAGCTATATCATTAGTAGTAGTATTAGATTTAGTTTCCATTTGGATTTCTGTTTTCTTTTGTCACACGAACATTGTTTTTACTAATGCAACTTTCTTAGTTTATCTTGCTATGTCCTCTGCTTTAATTATGTTCTTTATTTCCGTTGATTGCATGTCTAGCTAAATATAGTAGGCAAAGGTTAAATTGATGTGTTTGTAGAAACATGTATTAAGATGCAAGGGAGTTGATTAATTAAGCATGTGAGTCAATATAATTAGTGAGTGTCAACTAGCTATCCATACAAGCTTGTTCTACGTTCGCCTCAGAAGAGAGGGCACCTTAAGACCTACTACATGTTCGTTAGGTTGAACAAGATCTTTTGCGTATTTAGGAAAAGGTTAGGAATAACAATTCAACTAATGCATGCGGTGCACTGTGTAAATTACGTTGATTCGCAGCGGAAGCTGGAGTCATTGTGAATGAATGCGGGAGTAAACATTAGATCGAGTGAAGTACGAAATCACTACTTACCATCTAACATCCTAGGACTTGTTGAAGCGTCCTACATCCTTAATCTGAACCTTACTTATTCATTATTTGACTTCTGCATAAAAATAGAACCAAACAAACTCCAAATAATCTTATTTTATTTCTTGCACGTCTCTTAGAATAATAGGACTAATGATAGCATATCAATTCTTGTGGAGACTGATAAAACATAATACTTATCACTCTCGCCCCTTTGACTACGTATACTTGCATAAAAGCGATTTGAAGCGTAGGACATTCGCGTAAGCGTGAGTCTCATCTTAAGAATTAATGACTATAATTTATATAACGTCGAATTCGCTTCATGTTTTTGGCACCATTGCTGGGGATTGATTTATTTATAATTAGTCACATTAGTTTAAGCGCAGTTCTTTAATTGTTAAAAAGGTTAATCACTTCACATTTTTCAAGTGCACACTAAACGTGCCCAACACATTAACCTACCAGGAAGTAGTCCTTAACAAAATTTCCACCATGAACAAAAAGCTTACTAGAATGGCTGGATATAGCTCTACATACAACTCTTGTGTCCACACCACTTACTTTCTGAATACTAAAGACATATGTGTCGTATGTGGAGGAGGTCACATAATTAAGTTTTGCCCAACAAATCTCGATTTAGTGTGGTACATTACCGAAGCAAAAATAACAAATACATGTGACTAACCCCTATACACAGCTATAGTCTGACCGAAGGCACCAAACTCAGTTATATTGGGAGAACCAAGTGAACAGCTTTTAAGAGCCGCCCCGCCAACAATATGGCCTTTAGACGATGGAGTATAGACATTACAACAACCCAAGGTATACACATTACCAATAGCTCAATACACAGACGCTTAATGTCAAGCCATATCTAGAGGACCGCATGCAGGAAGTTATGGCCAGAAGCGACGCTGTTGTACAAAATAACCAAGCTTTAATGAAGAATTTAAACACTCAGATGGAGCAGTTAGCTGCAACACGACAAACTTGGGAAATAGAAGAGTCTTCGACACCCAAAGCATTCCCAGCAATGGATGACGAGGAGTATGTCCAAAACACTGACTTAAAGGATTATGACACTATGACTAAGCAAAGTGGAGTTGAAGAAAGCAAAATTGAGGAAGAAATTCCCAATATAGATATCACTTTCGTGGAGAATAAACCTGTAAAAAAGTTCAAAGAGGAAAAACATCAATCCACCAAAGAGGTGGTGATTGAGCAAAGGTTACAGGAAGATCTGAACTACTAGGAATTAAAATAACCGCCTTTTAGTTATCGTGCCCTCAAGAACCTCAACAAGTGTTCATTAAAAAATATGAAGTGAGGGTGAGCCCAGTCCAATACGTACCAGAAAAATGAGAAACAATTATGGTCAGAAATGAAAAGAATGAATTGATTCTTACTGGAACAGAGAGTCTATATGAATTAGAGACGTTTGAATAGGGCAAAACGAAAGATCATTTTCCATTACTACATATATAAATCAAATGCTTGACAGATTAGCGGGTAAAAGTATTGTTGTTTCTTTGATGAATATTCAACTAACCAAAGCCCTAAAATAGAATACAATGAGTCACAAAGATGAAAATGATAATGTAAACCCTTTTTTTTTTTTTTTCTTTTTTGCCTCGTGATAAAGTCGTAGGGGTTAGGTAGACGTTTAAATTATCGCCATGCTCCATATTCAACTGCCATTGCATTTCGTTTCTCACAACAGATTCCCAATTCCATCCTCTCAATTTTTCCAGGTAAAATTCCTTTCTCTTTCTGATTCAACATGCCAATTCATTATCCGTATTTCAACAATTGTTGATGCACATGATTTGTTGACACAAATTCTCAAACAAATTGTGAAATTCAGAGTCACTATTGGTTTGTTTGTGAGTCTTCTAATGTAATTTCTGTTGGGCGGAATCGAAAAATAACATGAACCTACGAATTTTGCCTCATTTTACGATTATTGTTTGACCCGTATTGATTATATATTGAACGTTGTGTTTTGGGCGACAATTGATGGCGGGTTTGAATCTTGATTGACTGACTGGTTGTGTTTTCAGGGAAATCAGAAATATATCAGGATTATGGCTGAGTCAGTTGGGAGTAGGAACATGGATAAAAAGCTTATACAAATTGATATAAGCTCGGACACGGTTTGCCCGTGGTGCTTTATAGGCAAAAAGAATCTAGACAGAGCTATATCTGCTTCTCAGGATCAATATGCTTTTGAGGTTTTTTCTCTGTTTATTTGTCTAATCTATTGCCATGTTATGCATTAAGATTTCAGATACTTGCACATTCATTAGAGGGACAAAGCAATTAATTTAAGAGAAATTATAATGGATGGGCTCATCTCACATGTTGGCAAATTTTAAAATATTTGCATCCAAAGTCATTAATACAGTATTTTTATTAATACCCAGTGATTATACTTGCTAATTTTTATTTAAAATTGACCATATTTATAATTATTTTCTAGATTTGACTAATCTCACAAGTTTCCCTTAATTTAAATAGGTGGCCATATAGTTAGACGTGAGAGAGAACGAACGTACAAATCAAATTTCTTCCTCTTGTGATCAGTACTTTATTTTTCTTCATGGTGTACAGAAAATGTGTGTTATTATATAAGTTCAAACATGTTAATTCATTTCACCCACTTCTCAGTCAAGTCTTGCTCAATCACCCCCAAAAGTTTAAGCTAGGATTTGACAAACTTTTTGTTTTGGGAAATGTTGAGAATGTTAAATTTCCTTTTAGGCTTTATTTAGCACACTGTATCGTGTTTGGATAATATGATATGCTTTAACACGTGAACCATTGGTGTGAAATTGGGTTACATAGTTCGATTCCATGTTAAATCACTCCAGAATGTAAAAGCTTAAACTATTGAGCTATGGTAAGTTTGGTGTTTCAATCTATTCTTGATATGTTTGGTTGAAAGTTTACTTGCCCTCCCATTGAGGAGTTTATATTTTCAATAACTCATGAGCAATTCAATGACTCGTAATTTTCAACCTGTTATAGTTCATAGAGTAAGATAAAGAACCAATGCTTGTCCACCATATGATGAGAGCACTAATTCTTTCATAATTTATGTGATGTTTCAACCTTATTGTTTGTTAACATAAATTTGCAGTTGAAGTGGCATCCCTTCCAGCTCAACCCTTCTGCTCCCAAAGAAGGTGTTGTTAAAAGGGAATTCTATAGGAGTAAGTTTGGAATTCAATCTGAACAAATGGAAGCTCGGATGGCTGAGGTTTTACTAATGAACAATTCTTAAAACACCCTTGCCAACCCTTGAACACTAACTCTTTGAAATCTGGCAATCTTTCAGGTGTTTAGGGGTCTTGGAATGAATTATGACATGTCTGGGCTGACGTACGTGTGAAGCATATAAGAACAAACTTAGGAAAGTATGATATTTTGTTTTTGCTAACATTAGGTTGTACTTGCAGGGGAAATACCCTAGACAGCCACAGGATCATATATTTGGCAGGTCAACAGGGCTTAGACAAACAACATGACCTTGTGGAGGAATTGTGCCTCGGATATTTCACGCAGGGAAAATACATCGGTGACCGGTATGCTGATATAGCTGTTGAAGAGAGACTGCTTAAAGTATTAATGGAATAATAGAGCTGTTGAATTGTTGTAGGGACTTTCTTTTGGAATGTGCTAGAAAGGCTGGGGTGGAAGGAGCTGCAGAGTTTCTCGAGTCAGCTGATAATGGAGTTAAAGAGGTATCAATACAAGTCCTGTATGCTTTATTTGGCTGTCTAGACCTATAATATATGGTCATTCTATAACTCTATGCATTGCCCACTAACACCAAAACCAAAGAAGGAAATTTCTCTTGTAGACTTTTTCATTGCTACATGAAGTTTTTCTACTGAATTTTTGGTCAGGCAGTCCTGTGGTGATTATTGTTCCTGATTATCCTCTTTTTCCCCCCAGAAAATTTGGGACGATGAAGAAAATACCAAAGGAGGTGTTTGGATGAGGTTTTGATGAGGAATTAGTTTGAGGAGTTAAAAATTGAGAGTTGTATCCAAAAACTTGTTTGGATGTGGTTTTATTTTTGTTGAAGAGTTAGAGTGAAAAGCTTGTTTGGATGGAGATTTAAAATGAGTAATTATTTTGAGTAGTTAAAAAAAGAATAATTAAAAATGAGTTATTTTGATTGATTAGAAATGAATGATTACAATTGAGTGGTTTGGAAGTGAGGAGTTATATTGAGTAAAAATAAATTAATGATTAGAAATGAGGAGTTATTTTTAATAGTAAAAATGAGGAGTTATTTTGAGTAGTTTCAAAAACTCGTTTGGATGTAGTTTTTCAAGGATGAGTTAATAAATCCCCAATCTAAACCCTACTTAAATATGGCAAACAAACACCCCCAAAGAGTAGTTAGGGAATTAAAAAGTAATTTACTTTGATAATGGATTTAGCTATACGTTTTATACCCAAGTAGAATTTTCTTAACTCAGCTAATTCAATTAATTGGACTTAAACTCATACAATCATATTTCGAATGAAGTCGGTTTCAAGTGCAAGCCACAAGTCCCAGATTTCGAGTTTTTGGAAATGTTTGTGTTAACACCAATTCTACTCTGATTTACTGTAGGTTAAGGAAGAGCTTGAGAAGTACTCGGGACAAATTTCAGGAGTTCCCTTTTATGTTGTAAGTGACAACTACAAGCAATCAATCAAACTGATATACAAACCAGGTTAATTCTTCTCTGTTCTCATTTTCGTTTTGCTCGAATTCAATTTTGTCACAGATCAATGGGAAGCACAAACTCAGTGGTGCTCAACCCCCTGAGGTATTTCTGAGAACTTTTCAAGTGGCTGGAAAGTGATTTAACCTGAATGAAATCTTTGGGTTTTGACCATCCATAAGAATGTAACTTCTTTGCTTAACTCAATTTACATACTGTTGATCTTGTATTTGCTACCATGTTGGAATGCATTGATCCAACTCCTATTTACAATTTGAAATTTGTTTGCAAAGTAATGATGATACTTGGGTTGTACACTATTAGCACCTGTTTGGGATTTGAAAAGTTTCTTGTGGACTGAAGTTTAGTATAATTGAAATGAGTTGTTCTAATCATCTGGATAATTCTTGAGCCATTCTAATGCGATTTTCAATTTTTGGTCCCTAACTTAAGTACTGAAACCTCCTTTTTAACAAATGGACACTTCAATTTGTCTGTCTGAATGTTTGATCAAACTTTAAGGTCCCGTTTGATAACTATTTTGTTTTTAGTTTTTGGTTTTTAATACAACAACTTTTTTTTTCTTACTTAGATATCTACATCCTTCTTATATTCTTAAAAATCAAACCAAAATTTGGAAATAAAAAAAATAGTTTGTTTTTGAAATTTTGTTAGTATTCACCTACTTTTTAAGGAAAGTTAGATATATTATAAGAAAGATGGAACACATAATAGGAAACTTGAGTAAAAATAAGCTTAAATTTCAAAAACCAAAAATAAAAAACCAAATTGCTATCAAATGGGGCCTAATTTATCTGATTTGGGCAGTTTTAATTTCTGAGTGCACTCTTGGCCAAGGATGTAGTATGGATCTTACGGAATGTTCAGTTTCACTTTTGTTTACAAATGTGTCTTCTTACTTAGGTTTTATTCGTTCCTTAAACAGTTTTTATTCTTTTCATTTAAATTTAATTTCATAATCATTTTTCATTTTTTGAATCTGAAAATGAATTTCAATCTTTTCGTTTATCTCATCTCTAAGTTTCAATCTTTTTTCATCTTTCTGTCGTTTTTGTTAGCTAGTTCTCGGTTTATTCTGTACAATGTGTGTGCGTTTTTTTTAATATAAATTGTTTCACATATGCATTAAAGTACTGTTAGTCTGTTATGTATTTTTTTATTTTATGGATGGTAGATTTTAGTTGTGTATTCCAGTATTTTCTTTTCTTGTTATTTCTTTTGGTTCTGTCCAAATATATTTCAGTTTCTTTTTTTTTTTTTTTTTTTTTTTAAGACATGGTTTGTATGAGCAGAGAAGTTATATATCTATTATCTTATTATTTTGTATCGGGTGAATACAATTGTTTAATGACCAATTTTCCTCCATGTTTGTTTTATTTTCTATTATTTATTTTATATTGTTGATATGAATTGAGAAATTAGGGAGGTCATTGGTTGGGGTTTTATTTAACTTAAATAAAACCCTCCGACCAAATAATTAAACTCCCACAAATTTATTCAACTCTTCACCTAATCCAACATAAGTTACCCTCTTTTATTTCTCTTTCCTCTTCCGTAATCATCTTTAATTATTTTATTTAACCTCAAAACTTAGATTCATAGATTTATCTGAGTTGTTTGAGTTTTATACTTCATTTAACATATACGTATATGGAAATTAATGTTAAATATAATATAATTTTTCTGCTTTATTAAAAAAAAAAAAATCAATATCATTGATTTTAAAATATTATTTCACAACTTCTAATTTATAATATTCTTGGAAAGAAAATAACTACTATCAGGATAACACACGATTTAAAAATAACATACAAATTCAAAGTTATCCAATTTTTTGGAATAATGGCAAGATGTGCAAATTCTAGGAGGCAATCACAACTTGATGGAGCTCTGAGATGAGTTGTCAAAGCTTTGATATCATGAAGTAATGTATAATGGGAATATTATTCCTTACCCAATAAAATGAATAACCAATACATTTATATAAAGAGTATTCCAACCAACTAATCTATAAATAAAAAATCTAAAATTAGCAATACCTATAGAATGCAAGGAATACAAGGAATAAAAATATGAACAAACTAACAAACAACTTGACTTTCTACACTAAATTATTGTCATTTATAACCATAATAATCTTGATTGTAATTCTAACTATTGTGTAATGAAGGGTCATATTTAGATATGGTTGGAAGTGAAAGTAGAAACCTCTATCTATGGGGCCTCTCTTTCCAATTTTAAACATGTTTGCTCTTTGGCGTTTCACGGCCAGTGTATCGGTTCAACTTCAAATACTATCTCTTTCAACACGATGCAGATTGCCAGCTTAATTTTATGCCTTTTCGTTGAAAAATACATACAAATTATGAATGCGAAATTTAGTGGTAGATAACAAAATTGTTCTTGGAGTACATATTGAATTCGTCTTTGAAACGAAGAACTCGTCTTGCTATATGTAGCTCGAATGGATGCCAAATCTTGTTAACTTTTGAAAAGAGATGTCAACATGATTTTAGCTAGCAGAAAAATGATGTTAATTTGTTTAACTTGTTTGATTAGCAACTTGCTAAACTTGCACCTAGTATTACAATGTTCTTGTAATTGAGTATTTTTAGTTTTGAATTGATACTGTTCTCCCTCTATTAGATTTCTCGAATGCCTCTTATTTGGTTCATGAAATTGAATAAAATTTTATAGCCAAAAAATCCATCCACAAAACTAAATCCAAAAATAAAACAAAATTTGATTTCAAATTTATATCACTATTTAGTATTTTGTTTTTAGTTTTGAAAATTTAAGGTTATTTTTAGTCAAATTTCCTACCGTGTGTGTTTCATCTTCCCTACAATATGTCAATCTTTTCTTAAAAAAGTATATGAATGCTATCCAAATTTCAAAAATAAAATCAAGATTTTGGAAGCTATTTTTTTTAGTTTGGTTTCTAAAATTATAGGTAAAAGGTAGGTATTCAAGTAAAAAAAAACATATAGTAACATAGTTATTATAGACTTAAATTTCAAAAATAAAAAACGAAAAACAAAATAGTTATCAAACACAACCTTTAATGACTCACCTAAAAATTTGAACATCGAGTAGTGATGTAGGCTTAAACTCTTGACAATGATGGGAGAAAAAAACAGTCAAAATTTTAAAATGTGAATACAATCTGTGAAGAAATAGATAGATGTGAAAAAAGGATAATGATAGTTAGGTAGAAGTATGCCATCTATCATTCTAATCCAATCAAAATAAGAGAATACAAACAATACAAAATGGACAAAGTATCATATAAATGAAACGAAACGAAATTCAACAAAATGACACAAAAATATTGTATTGATCAGATACATACATGCGAGCATCCCGTGAACATTGAAAACACAATAATGCTTTAATTTGATGTTTTGTAGCTCTTCACAATTCTTTGTGATTCTATGCCTTTGGATGAATGCTAAAATATTCCTCTTTTTTCTTCACCCATGTGGAATTGTTATGTTAATGCTTCTCTCTACTTTTTCAATTCTCTCAATTCTTCTACCATTTTTGGGTTTTCTTTGTTTAACAATTGTCTTACCCTATTGTAGCCATATACTCCATTTCATAACCATATAATCTTTTACACCTTATTGGTAATCTTTTTAATTTTTTAATTTTTTATTTTTCAAAATCAAGTCTACAACACTACTTTATTCTATGAATTTTCTTACTTTCATATCAACGTTTAACCTATGTTTTTAAAAATTAAACTAAGGTTTGGAAAGAAAAAAAGTAACATTTAAAAAGTTTTGATTTTAAAATTTTGGTCAGATTCATATATTTTACAAGGGAAGATGAAATTTTTCTAGATAACTTGAAGAACAATAAGATGAAATTTCAAAAAATAAGAATAAATAATCAAATAATTATCAAACGGACTTAGCTTTTTGTTTAAAAATTTTTGTTTATTTTTATCCATTTCTATCTACATAAGTAAATTTCAAAAATATAAGCAACCCGTTTTGCGAGCTACATACTTTTAAAGTTTTCAAAACATGTCTTTTAAAAACACTCACAAAAGATAGATAACGGTTATAGGTCGAAGTCGGATATATAGGCATAAATTTGAGAAACTAAAAACTAAATGGTGATCAAACATAAATTTAGTTTTTTATTTTTAAAATTCAAGTTTATTTTTGCTCATTTTATCTACCATGAAGTTCATCTTTCTAAAATAAAATTTTGAGCTCTTAATTAAATTTCAAAAACAAAAGAACTACTTTTTAGTTTTGAAATTTTGGTTTTATTTCTTAAAACAAATGTTGTTAAAAACTTAGAAATTTTGTAGGTGAAAGTAATATTTATAGGTTTAATTTCTAATAACAATCACAACTTACTTTAAATGTAGAAGATCACAATTCAATCACATTTTTGTGTATAGCTTCTATCGTATGATATAAGCATTTTGAGAGATTTATTTTACTCAATAATATCCGTAGAAGAGTAATTCGAGCCTATAACTTTATAGTTGTTAGATTATAGAGATTGTCATTTGAATTATGCTCTTATTGATACATTTAAAAAATAAAAAATATAATTTTAAGACCGGAAAAAATTAGAATGACTATTCAACCTAACAATCATTGGTAGAATTTTGTGTGTGTGTGTGTTTTTTTTGCGTGTAAAATTTCTTTGGAGTTTGTTGCTTTGGTTTATATTTGATTTGTTTTATGATCGATGAGTAAATAGTAATCTCAAATGAAACAATAATTATTATTGATTCAAATTTTGAAAACAATGGAAAAAAAAAATTAAAACAACAAAACAAGTTTATCTTTTAGAAGAAGGAAAGTTAAAAATAAAACAACATTTGGTCGTTGATTTTTTAATTTTAAATTTCAAAAAAATATTCTTGAAAGGATTAAATGAAAAAGAACCACTTCCAACCATTTTCCAAGTAATAGATAACATTTATGATTGATTTTTCAAACTGCTTAAAAAAATAATGAGCATTACAAAAATTACTTGGTTATGTGCCTTTTAAAATCCTATTTAAACATCATATAACAAACAAAAATTTCACCAAACCTATAAACTCCACACAAATCTTATACATGTCATAATTTCTAGATTGTGATGACTTCAACTGATTGACAGCAGGTCAAATAATGATGGATACATTCAAATGAACGATAATTTACATCCAAATCTGTTAATAAATTTTTCAAAAAAAAAAAAAAAAAAACTCTAGTGTCAAACTTTATTTTATGGATTAGGTTTTATAAATTTACTTTTTATGGTAAGAACATCTTTTTATGTGGCATATTTTTGTTTGGTTTTTTATTTGAAAAAAGTACATTTATAAATACTATTTTCACCCATAGATTTCATTGTTTTGTTATCAAAATCAAGTCATGATTAAAAAATTCAAAGAAGTAAGACATTTTATTAAATTTGAATTTTTAATTTTTGAAAATTAAGCCTATAAATTTTATTTTATTTGAGATTCAACTTCATTAATATTAATTATAACAAGTTATAAAAACCTACATACATTTAGGAAACAAGTTATAATAACTTGCCAACAAGAGCAGTTGCACAACGACATTAGTATACACAATGACTAAAAGGTCTTGGGTTTAAATCCCCCTATCTACAATTGTTATAGTCTAAAAAAAAAGTCATAATAAATTTTATTGTTTAAAGGTTACGCGCATGCTAGTATGACTCAAACACGTAATTCAAATATCATAAATTGAACCTTATAACCCTTAAACATGAATCACCCATATAAGTTGGCATGAAAAAAGAACATCTCCTATATCTTTTGGTCAAGTGTTCTTAAAAGAAAGAAGAAATATTTATAGTAACTTTTAGTCTTTTAGATGTAGTGAATTCATGAATACACAAATTTTAAACCTCCTCTCAATTTAGTAAAAAGATGCAAGTTTCTTTCATTACTAGAGTAACACCTCAAATTTAGACAGTAGTAAATATTAAAATGTAAGTAACAAAACATTTTTGTGAGATGTGTTGCCAAAAAAAAACTCATAAAACAAAAAAAAGTTTGTGTGGTTCATCTACTTTGTCTCGTGAAGCAACAGGGTCATCAATTATGTGGATTCTCTTTGTTCTAGTTTGCAGTTCACACTAACTTTTGTCATATGAAACTCATAAATAATAATAACTCAAAGTCTCAAACCTAGCTTTGGCGTTTTCGGTGCTTTAAATTAATATTTTATTTGGCTTCTTCTTTCTTCTAATTTAATTTTGTATTTTTCCTTCCAATTTCAGAAGACAAAGATAAGGGAATTTAGATGAGAAAAGAGAGTGCCTTTTTTTGTTTTTGAAAGATTAGTATAAAAGGAGAAGAGGGGTTGTTGAAATTATATATATTTTATAGAGATTAGTAATTAAATTCCTTGTTTGAGGATGGGTTGGTTTTTGCTTGTTTTGGTTTTGTTTGTGAATCTCAGTTTGAATGGCTTTTCTGAGCCTCTGAAGATGAAGAATAAGGCTCTTCCTGCTGTTGTTGTTGGCACTGTGTTTTGTGACACTTGTTTTCACCAACATCTCTCCAAATCTGCCCATTTCATCCCAGGTTCATTTTTTTTCTTCTTTCTTTTTTTTTTTTTTTGTTTGATTTCAAGTACTTTTATAATGTAATAAGAAAGGGCTAATACTTGGGAGATTTTTCCATTTCCTCCTTGTCATTTGAAAAGTTCATTTTTCTTTCTAACATTACATCACATTTTGCCTATAGATTTAAATCTACTAACATTTAACTTCAGCTTCAAGAAGTTCCTTTATTTTTATTATATGTTTATGATTAAAAGTTACTATTGAAATCATCTATCTCTAATTATTGGTAAAGAAACATACAAAGAACAAACTTAAAGACTTGTTAAAAGCATAGTTTAAGGACGGATCAATGGTATTCTGCATATAAGAAAGTTAAGCTCCGAAAAAAAAAAAAAAAAAGGCCCAAAAGAAAATCGAGATAAACAATTGAGGTTGGAGGTAGTAAGTTTATCTATATTGAAAATATGAAGAATCTTCCAAACACTTAAATAATATGAACTACACTTTTTACTATCAATTGGTTTTAAAGTGGAATTTTCATGTGAGTATTAGTCTCCTAAATTCTGATCCAACCAGAGTGGATTAAGCAATCATTTAATCCAAAAATTTCGATCTCACCCAAGTGAGTAAGCCTAAGCGGTTATTTCCATTCCCATACTATCTAATAATTCATTTAACCAAAAATAGAAAGAGAAAAGGAATTTTGAGAATGATGTTGGATTTTATACAACTTGATTGCAGGTGCCACAGTTGCAGTAGAATGCAGAGACGAAGAAACCTCAAAAAGCAGCTTCCGACAGCAAGTCAAAACGAACAAACATGGCAAATTCAGAGTGGTTTTGCCATTGTCAGTGGCAAAACACGTAAAAAGAATCAAAAGCTGTTCTGTAAAACTGATCAAAAGCAGTGAACCCTTCTGCTCTGTAGCCGCCTCTGCAACTTCCTCTGCTCTCAAATTCAAGAACTCGAACCACAAAAATGGCGTCCGAATTTACTCAGCTGGTTTCTTCACTTTCAAGCCACTCCAACAGCCCGCTTTCTGCAATCAAAAGTCCCACACTTCGAATTCGAAACAAATCAACCCTCAATTTCTGTTTCCGCCGCTTGTTCCGAACCCGCTCCAGCCGCCGGCTCCGGTGATTCCGAACCCCTTCCAGCCGCCGGCTCCGATGATTCCGAACCCATTCCAGCCCCCGGCTCCGGTGATTCCGAACCCCTTTCAGCCGCCGGCTCCTGTTATTCCAAATCCGTTTCAGCCGCCGCCTGGGCCGATCTTTCGTCTGCCGCCTTTTTCGTTTTTCACTCCGCCGCCGCCGCCGCCGTCATTTTTCCCGCCGTTTCTGCCTCCCATCCCTGGGATTCCGTCTGGCCCGCCAAGAGAGGAGAGTTCTTTACCAATTAAACGGAGTCCTTAGATGGATGAGTTGTTCGTTATGATTGGGTTAAAAAGTTTTTTTTTTTTTTTTTTCGATTAATGAGTATAATTATAGTGATATTGTCTGTTTTTGTGTAGTGTATATTAAATAAGTTTGGTTAAGGATTGGAGTTTGCGAATATAACTTTATTTGTGTGGATTAGTAGCATAACTTTATGCCATTGATAACACCATTTTATTTTTAATTTTTTAAAATTTAAATTTATAAAAATTAGTTTATTATAGCTTTTTTCTTAACTTAAATAATTTTATCTTACTTATATTTTTAAAAACTAAATTAAAATTTAGAAACAAAAAAATAGCTTTCAAAAGTATTTTTGTTTTTAAAATTTAGTTAGCATTCATACTCTTTCTTAACATCAAATGGATATGCAAAGAGCTTCAAAACTGCAGATCGAAATCTTGACAAAGGGTGTGGTCGAGAACCTCTCGACTACTGACCAAAGATGGCAATCGTGATCTCGAACGAAATTGGTGATGTCAAGCAATTTTGGGCTCTCTCAGGATGCGTGATGCTACAAGAAATAAAATTGCCTACTTTTGGGTTATGCATAACCAAACCGATTGAATAAATGAGAAAAGAGAGAATGAAAAATGAAACATAAAAAATAAGGGCACAAGGTCACCCTTTCCGGACGTGAAAAAAAAAAAAAAAAAAACTACTCATTTACTTTCAATTTATCGACCTATTAATATTTTCTTGTAATATATATTTATCTTGTGGAAGTTATTTTCGACACTCTCTACTTCGAAAAATTCTTGATTTGTAAGACTTATTGAATAAACGCTATTGTCTATTTTCCCTGGTGAACAGCAAAGGGTGTTTCTACAAACATGGGCTCATAAGTACTCACTCAAGATCCATATTAGGTTAGCATACAATCATGTTAGTAAAATATAGTTGCTGATCTACAACAAAATTATTTAAGGAGATAAATATTTATCTATTATTGAAAACCCCTATTCTCATGTCTCTACTTGAACAACTCTAATCAAGTCATATTCAACGATGGTAAAGTGGGTCCTACCAACAATGCCACTAAGATAAGACATCAAACATTAACTTTATATTTGTAGACTCCTTAGCTGATCCTTCTTGTATGTGAACTACCAATTTTTCAAAAAGATCACATTTAATAACTTATATTTTTCTATTGAATGAATAATATTATTGCTGTAAAGTGTGATTCATACTATGTATTAGGGAATTTTATTTTAGTTTTTTACCATAGTATAAGTATGTTACAGAGTAAATTTGTTTTCTCTTTTAAGTTTGGGTTCCCTTATGGATTTAAGATTTTCTTGTAAGTTAAGAGTTTTATACGGTGCATTCTTTTTGTTAATTCGTAAGAAAGAAATGTTAGGTTTTTGTGGCTTCTCCTGCTTCATTATTGGAAAAGATTTTCATTAGCTTTTTCTCTTGGAGTTCTAAATCTAAGAATTATGACATACCTACTATTGCTTTCGACGGACAGTTTGCTTGACATGATATAGCCACGAGTCATCGTATAGGTTAGTTGTGAAGTTAATTTAGAGGTGTAATAAACTTCTAACCACATCAAAAATGTTTTTAATTAACTCCAAAGTTCATGAGTGTATAACTATATTTAAAAGTAGGGAAATTGTTCTAGATTTGCACTCCTTATAGAATAATTATAAATTTAGGTAAATTTTAAAGTATTTGTATTTATAATTATTAATATTGTATTATAAATACTTATTAATACAATAATATTAGGGAAATTGCTTCTAGCATTTTTTTGGATGTCTTTTACAATTATAGTATTTTGTTTAAAACAATTCGTTTATAGCAGGTTTTGGAGCGTCTTTTTGCTTTTACCAATTTTGTCCTTTCTTTCTCTTCCTCCTTTTGCAAGTGGACGCTTTCTTTCCTAATTTTGTTGTCAGTCAATTTCCTTTCATCATCATTCTTCCTCACCCAAACTAGCACCTCCAATCTTTTAATTTTTCTTCCATCTTCTTCAATTTCTAAACCACAACACAATTCAATTTCTGAAACCTTACATTTTTATTAATGAAGGTGAATTTGATTGGTTGCAAGCTATCG
>JBBMKA010012524.1:0-33767 GCA_037833695.1 Sechiopsis laciniata
CGAGTAGTTAACCACTTCATACTACCATTAACCACCTCATTCTCTTCCACTCCACCTTTATGTCCAAAGCCCAAACAGACCCTAAGAAAGTAGCTGAAAGAGGACACCTTGGGTTTGCTTGACGCAATGGCAATGGAGATTTGATTAAAGTGTAGAGTTGCTAATAATAGGAGGTTGGTTGGTTGCAATAATCATAATAATAATAATAATACCCCACAACTATGCCAAAAACTGAATTTTCCTTGAATTCATTTCTGACACCCAAATCCTTCATTTTTGCCTCATAAGCATTTGAGCAGAATCACACCATTGTTCCCCCCCCCCCCCCTTTCCCTTTTCTATGTTGGTTTTATCTCTTCCTTCAACCATGGCTGCCTCTATTATTCATCTTCTCACAACGGTAATCGTTTCCCCCCTTTTTGTCTTCGTTTTCATTTATTTTGCTTCATCTCTCTTTTGGGGGATTGGATACATTGGTTGGTTTTTGCAAAATTGGTTGTTGGTTTCCATTTATTTTACATTACCATGTGTTTGACTTCAAGTCTTACTCGCCAGCATGCTAATCCCCATGTGATAATTTTGAGCACCATTTCTGATTATTTCCATCATTGTAGGGTTTAGATAGATTCTTAAGTAAACAATTTTGTTCATAACACAATCCCTGTGTGTTTGTCCAAGCCTTTTGTTTTGATAATGATTCCATTTAGGCTGCTTAAGAGTGATTACTAATGTTTAGTGAACAATGCTACTTTTCCAAGTGATTTAATTTGATAATAATATCCAAATTTCTATTGCAATTGTTTGTAGTTGAATGAGGTCTCTTTGTTGCAGGGCAGTTCATGGAAATGGGGAGAGGGGAACTCTCACCACAGGACTTCAAAACCACTAAAAATAATTGGATTCAATACACCAAGAAGAATAATATGCGCCTTCCTCAAGGCTCATATACTGACTTCGAGTGGAAAGATTATTGTCCTGCAGTTTTCAGGTTATCCACCCTCAAAATAGGGATGAGAGATTTGAATCCATAACCTCGGTTACTAGGTTATTCATTGACTCATTTTTGTTCGAAATTAATTTTAGTAGCTTAATTTGAAGCACACTTGTTACTATCAAAGTTTCTCATGGCTAAACTAAATAATAAACAAAACTCAGAAATTACTTATACTTGTTTCCAGTTTTTCAATTTATTTTTTCTTTTTACTAGACCTTGTCTGTTTTTGTGAACTCGACCTCTTTTTGTACTTGAACTCTGAACCTCCACTAAGTTCCCTTGAAGTCTAAAATTTTAACAAAATCCAGTAATCTTGAAGCTACATGAAGCTGAAAGTCTAAGATTTCTGCATTTTCTTTGTTTCTTTTTTCTTTCAGAAACATAGTAGAGCTAGAGAAAATAGACTATGCTGACTATATGTTGTCGATTTGTGGTGATGAGACCCTAAGAGAGGTTTCTTCGCCAGGAAGAATTGGCAACGTTAGATTTCCCTCGAACGACGACAGATTTGTGATAAAGACTCTGCGAAAATCTGAAGTCAAGGTAAGGTGATCATCCTTCAAAAAATTGGCAAATATATTTATGCCAGAGAATTACTGCTTGCTTCACAGATAAATAGAATTGGAAGTTCTTCAATCAGAAGTTGAAATTTATGCTTGAAAATCTGTTTTTTCCCTTTCCAATTTTCTACTTTTATATATTGAACTGAATTTTAAAGTGTGCATGAAGACCTTCCTTTATCTCAACACGTGATCTCAGGTTCTCAGGGATCTTCCAAAATATTATCGACATCTAAAACTGCATGGCTTTTCGTTGTTGACCACATTATACGGATTTCACGTAGTGAGACCAATTGGAGGTATTAAGGTGAAAATTTCAGTAACATTAGAATCTTATCATTTAGAAAAGTATACTCCTCAATATAAATGCATATAAAGTTCTTACTGGGAATAAAATTTGTTTTAATTACTAAGCAACAAGTTTAGAACTCCCTTTCTCATGAGTTTATGGTCTTATTGTATCTTTAGGAGTATAAAGATAAACACTTCTGCTATATGACCTCTCATAGAATGGCCCCTTTTTTGTCTTAAAGTTTTGATGAAGAAGTTCGTCTTGAATAGTATAATTCATAAATTCTGTGAATATTTTTCAGTATCCTGAAAGACCCCATTTTAGAAGTTCTAGCCTTTATTTTTCATACTTGCTGAAAAATTATTGAAAGTAATTTGAAATGGAGAACATGCCTTTGATTACTCTTTTTACGTGATTTTTATGATTGTTTAATGGTTTTTCGTTTTCTCAGGTTTATTTTGCAGTCATGTCCAATGTATTGCAATCAGATTTGCACTTGCATCGACGATATGATCTCAAAGGCTCCTCGAGAGGTCGAAATTTTAATAAAATAGTAGTCCACGAGGAGATAGTATACAAGGATATGGATCTTGATTTCTACTTTTACCTGGAACCATCACTTCGTAACAAGATACTATCGTAAGTCCATTGCTCTATTGCCTTTTCAAATACTTTAGGATGATGTCTCGTATTCATAAAAGTTCATCCTAAAGAAGAAGCTTGCCCTGTTGCATAGTTTTAAGACTGCTCTTGTCCAACTTTTGTTCTTCAGGCAACTCAAATATGATTGCGAGTTTTTGGAGGCTGAGGGCATTATGGACTACAGTTTTTTGCTTGGTGTACATGTAGAAGCCTCCTCGCGTCAAGATGGTTTTCCTCATCATTTATCATGTTTTTTTTATTCAAGGACAGTTATTATGAGAGATTTGAATTTGTAACCTCTTCATTACTAGATTATACATCATGTCACTGAAAAAATAATGACATATCCAAATGGCGACAGGTTGGCCATGGCTTATGGAATGCGTATATAAAGATAAAAGTTTCTTTTATTCTTTGTTGCTTCAAATTATTTATAAGTTCATAGTATACAGTTCTTTTGTGGTAAGAAACAAATTGAATACAACAATGATTTCCTGCAGACTTGATCATAGAATTCTCAGATAAAAAGAAAAAAGAAAAAAAAAAGTTTCTCATGGTGTAAAATGACTTTATAGGAATACATTTAAGTTCATTCTGCATCTTTAAGATATTGAGCCGTTTTTTTCAGCCGTTTCCTCATTTCACATGTTAATAAATATTTGGAGCTCCTTTTTTTTTTTTTTTTTTTGCCTTTCTTTGTTACATCTGTATCAGAAGTAACAAGAGTAATAGCTTAGCGACATAAATGTGATGACTATCCCAATTCATGTTGAACTAAAAAAAGAAACTCTAGTTATTGGATGTCTATGTTATCGATAGTTGAGTAACTAAACATACTTTTCACAGTTCAATTCTCAGGCCAATTAGAAAGGAGAAATTCTGTTTCTGGAAAGAGGACGACCCCTCGAGGACAAGATGATGCAGAGTTAGAGTTTACTGTTGCTGACATTCTTAATCATAATGGCAGGTATCACCATATCAATCTTTGGCTCTTCAGGTCATTCTTATTTCTGTTTAAGAGAAACCAGATTTTGTTTCTATTCATCCTTAAATTTTTTATATTCATTTGGTGAACAATCATCCTGGATTCTTCCAATCGTCAAATAAGCTAAATTGGTTATGGGTTTTATGTATGATGACTACTATTTAGGAATTAATCTCTTACAAATTACCTAGACAACCAAATGTAATAGTACTAGATGTTTTCTATGAGAATAGTCGAGGTGTGCCTATATTCATTTGGGAAATATGAACACAAAAGCTTAACTGAATTTTGAAAAGATCCAAAACCAAGAAACTATAAGATAAGTCTAAGTTTTGATAGGAATTGAGAACCTTCCATTCTCATGAGAATAATACTCTCTTTGAGCCAACAAGATTTCACTCAATATTTAGATGCCTTCCCTTTACCCAACCTCTCTATTTATAACTAAAATCCCTAACAAATTCTCTAGCTAATTACTCATATACCCCTGCATTAATCCCAATTCCTCTAAATGTCCTACCCCATCAAATTTTAGCCAGAATGGCTTATTTTGAGCTATCCATGGTCTTCTTTCCAGGTTCAATGTATAATTACACGCCTTAGTCTACTTCCCTCTGATGAGTCATAAACAAAAACAGTATTTGTAGTAACAAAATGTTCACCTTTGGTATCAGGTTTGGTGCAAAACTCCCTGTAAGTGCAGTCCGGACGCCACGGAACGAGATGGGGATTGTTTCTTCACCAAGCAGGGTCAGGGTGCCAGAGTGCTACAATGTGTTGCTGTACGTTGGAATAATCGATATTTTCCAGAATTACAATGTGATAAAACGTCTGGAACATGCTTAGAAATCAATACAGTATGATTCAAAGTCAATCTCAGCCGTGAATCCCAAAGTATATTCTTCTCGCTTCCAGGATTCTCTTGGCAAAGTATTTCTAGCAAGAGAATCAAACAAAAACTGGTGAGGCTCTTCACTATGATTAACTAACTTGGTTGAGGATCCACGTTCGAGAGATGAGAAGATCTCCTAGCATTTATAAGATAGACGAGCTACTTCACTCATTATTCATAGGTTTTGAGATGAAATCTCATATTATCTAATATTGGTATCGGAGCTCATTAAAACCCAAATGTTTATTCGCTCCAACAAAAATGAAATGTGAGGAAATTTTCTAGCATTTATAAGAAAGATAGACTATTCGATTCATTACTAATTTGTTTTGAGATGGAATCTCATATTATCTGGTAACTTGTTCTATGGAAACTGGCAAGCCATATTCATTCTCAAAACAATGGCTTTTGGGAATCAACATCTGATATTGCTCATTTTACAGGAATTTTGAGTATTGATCCATTTCAAGTCAACCCAGTGGGGGAAATCAAGAAGAAGTTATGTTTGTTCCCTGCCCACATCATGATTTGCAAATCATAATGATTACGATGAAGACTCGGACAGGAGTGTAGATGTTAGCAGAGACAAACACAGTTGCAGCTGAATATGGAAAGAGACAGAGCTCCATTGTTTCAGGAAGACTGAAAGAAGTTAAAAGAAATGGCTCAAGCATTGTCTTTTAATTCATCATGCTAGAGTTTATAGTAACATAACTGTTGTGTTGTTGCCTGAGATTTCTTTACTTTATACTGGCTTGGTTTGTATTCGTTGTTTGAGCAAGTGTATTGATGATGATACATAAATTGGATCAAATATAAATTGAAGTTCAGAGAAAAAGGGGTTTGGGAACAAAATTATAATGACAAAATCAAACAGCACTGCCAAATGTGAAAACGTGGCTCACTTTTCAACTTTCTATATCTACTTTTGAATCTTTAATGAGAGACTATGGTCACCGTTGTTTAGTTATTATTCTGTTGTTAATGTTATTCTATGTTATGAAAATCGGAATAACGATCAAGATAAAATCGGAATAACGATCAAGATGAAATCGGAATAACGATCAAGACAAACCGTAAATAAAACATGAGACCAATTTGGAAATACATGATAGAGATGGTATTATATGTTATTATCGTTAAAGCGTGATGATTTACGTGGTTTACGGGTAGAGAAGAGAACGATATTATTAATCTTGAAAATACGAAGTGTCTATTAAGTGATGCTAGAGTTTTTAGAGAGTTAATACAAGAAGGTCGTGGGGTGCTTAAGGTGATGACTTCAATCCATGATGGTCACCTACTTAAGAATTAATTTCCTATGAGTTTCCTTGGCATTCGAATGTTGTAGGGTCAAGCGGTATATCATGTGACATAAGTCCTGCGCGCAAGCTGACCCAGATAGTCACGAATATCTAAAAAAAACTCTATTGCAAAATATGCCTCACATACATAAAAGCCCAAATATGAAAATATAAATCTAATTATATATTTCGTTTAAGTAATCGTGGGGCATCATAGTTCAAGCATATCTCAATATCATAGTTTGTTCAACTTTTTGGGTAGGTTATTATGATATGAGAAATTATAATGTCACGCATTTAAGATGCTATACTATAATAGAGGTTATTATAACCTACATTTTTTTAGTACAAATTGGGGAAGGGGGCCACGAACCCTACGTAGAAGCTACTAGTGTTCTCAACTAAATGAGAGTTAAATGCCAATTTTTATAATCGAATATGTGACCCTAATGTTAAACTGGATTACCACCAAACAACGAAACGAACGCGTCACCAATCGTTTCGGTAGCTCCCATTCTAGTTTACACAAATGGAATAGTCCATATTTGATTTCTAGTAAAACGAGTGTTAAACCCCATTTGAGTCTTCATTGTATTTGTATTAGAACTGACATTTTGTCCCATAAATTTCAAAATGGATATTTTGGACCTCGTTTGTCTGTTTGTTTTTTATTTTGAAAATTAATTTTATTTTTTTATTAAAAAGTTCTCTTTCTTTTTTTTAAGAAGATTTTCTTACATTACTCTTTACATGTATTTACAAAAACCAAGTTTTTTTTTCCTAATGTGCTTTGAACTCTAATTTATTTTTAAAATTTGACGAACTTTCATTATAAAAAAACAAAAACAAAAAACAATTAGCTACCAACTTACGTTGGCGTGTAATAAAATTATTGTTTCTACGCAGATAAACAAAAATGGATACGTCAAAAGAGGTTTAAAATAATAAATTAATTATTAGATTAGTTGAGATTATGTTGGTTAAAGATGAGTTCTGAGATCTTATTTTCTGTTTTATATTCTTTATTTATTGTGATTTCTGTTACACTCTTGTATAAATAGATCTTCTAAGAGGAGATAAAGTTCAATACATTTTCTTCTCTACTCCACAATTATGGTAATTAAACTTCAAGATTGTTTCAAAAAAAGAAACTAAACTTCAAGATTTTTTCATCAAAAAAATAATTAAACTTCAAGATTTGTGTTTATTTTAAGGCAGATTTGTGTTTATTTGTTCTCTTAACTTTAAATAAGTTTATTAGTTTTTTAAGTCACTTAAACTTCAAATATTGTTTGATGAGTCCTCACACTTCCATTTTGTATGACATTTAATAGATTATTATTTTGTGTCTATTACATTCACGACACTCTAAAAAACAAAGATTCATGACATACTTGGAAATTTTAAAAATTCAAAAATACAATAAACTCAAAATTTAAAATTTAAAATTTTGTTAGACATAAATTCAATTTTATATCAAATAAATTAGTTTTTTTTTAAATTAAAAAAAAAAACTGAATATATCATGCACTTGGACACGAAACTAAAAAGTTAAGATCTGCTGATTTTTTTTTAAAAAAATCCAGATTTTTTTAGACACAAAATTGAAAGTTTCTAAACTTATTGAATTTATTTTAAAGGTCATAAACCAAATAGAAAATTGAATAGCAAACTTATAATTTAACTTAACTTTAAATTTCAATATCATGAAGCAATGGAATTAAACAACAAAATTATAAATAATCGACAATTTTAATATACCACAACTCGTTAGATGGCTGATTTTTTATTTTATTTTATTTTTTAAAGGATTGAGAGAAAGAGAGAAATAATTAATGAAAATAATTAAGGGAGATAAAATTTTGATAAATCCAACCTTGTTTTAGGGTGGGGAATTGTTAGGGGCGCCTCTATCTCCATAACCAAACAAATACATCTTTGTTCCTCTTTTTTCTCTCACAAATTCTGTCTTTTTCAAAAACATTTGGTCGGCTCTTTCAATTCCATCCCTCTTCTTCTGCAAACTCAAATGTAGCGCCTTCTAGGGCTTCGAAATTTCTCCATCTTCTTTCGTGTTTCCCTTGAGATTGGCTTCGGTTTCATTCTGCCGATTTAGGGTTCGTTTTTTGTTTCATCCAGCTGGGGTTCAGAAATGAAGGATTTGAATTCCGATATCTTTAACCCGGCCGCCGGAATGGATTCCGATTACTCGCGTGCCTCTTGTGGCGCTTCTTCATCCGACGCGGATTTCGGATTCGCTTTCAACGATCGTAATTTCTCCGATCGGTTGCTTCGGATTGAGATTATGGAGGAACCGCCGGAGTCCCGCCCTGATTCTGTGGGATGCCCAAGCATCATCGATTGGGCTCGACGGAAGAGACGGAGAGAGGATTGCAAGAAGGATAACGGTAAATTTTGGTTTTGATTTTAATCTTTTTTTGCTTTCTCATTTGTTTTTTTTTTCCCTGATTATTGCATATGTGTGATCGGTTGTGTCGTCGAGAGGAAACTTGGTATCGTTGAAGCCCTTGATTTATTATTCGGAAAATGAAGAGATATGTCTCTATATGGTTAGCGGATAAAATCATGAAATGATCGCCGGTCTGACTGACAATAGCGGTGGGAGATTTTTTAATTTTTTTGGAAACCCAGAAATCCAAGCTTTAGCTCCACTATATCCGGGGTCATCCCTAGGCCAAGCACCCGGAGACACCGTAGGAATGGAGACATTGGAGGTGTATACAAATTATTGCTATTGGTGAGTCTAAAGTGTGACCTTGAGGGAGCTTACCTTCAAAACACAAGCCTTCAACGACCTTGCTTTCCCTTGAAGACACAAAACTGGTAGGAAATTATTTACTAGTTAGGTGATCACTATTGATTGAATCCATCCCCTTAGTTCCTAAGGCCCTCTTCAACACTAAGCTAAGCTAATGCATGATTACTTCATGTCATGATTTAAATAAAATAAAATGATGCGGGCCTCAGTTTGCAATGTGAAATAAGAAAAGTTGTTCATATTGGTTTGCAAGGTGAAATGGGAATGGGGAGAATAGTTCATGTTTTTTTTATTAGGACTATGAGAACTGAGCTACCCTGAAATTTATTGTTCGACCTGCGCATAAAGTAGACCTTCTGGCGAGCAGGTTTCTCTATTTCGTCTGTTTTTGTTATGCGGCCATCAGATTGAGTATTAGTTCTAACTTTTATATTTCATTGTCGTTAATTCGATGTGTATACTGTTGAATTGTGCCCATGTAATTTTGATTATGGCCTTTTGTGCACATTCACTGTGTGTTTGGTTTCTTTTCTTGTCCAAACTTCGTGTCTTTATGGTCCACTTTCTGTACAGTTGTCGATCTAAATGGATGCCCTGAGGAGCAAGTTTTAAATGGAAGCCAACCTGATATGGATGATGCTATACCTTGTGACAATCTTGATGATGAACCTGCTCAAATGATTGAAGAGTTACATTCAGGTATATACAAAGTAGATGACGAAGCCAATTTGTTGTTGCTATTTAGGTCGCCTAAGTCAAAAAGGAGTTTTCTTGAATTTTTTCTTGTATGGTTCAAATCCTTTTATAAATGTGCAATCGAGTGCTTGTTAAAGGTTTTTTTTTTTGGTATTACAAAATGATCAGTGCCATTTAAATGGAGCTGGCATCCTATGACCTATTTGACTTTATTTTATATAAGATGTCTTAAAGTTTTCCTTTAATGCAGGTGATGAAGATGCAGATGGCGATGAATCAAGCTGGGGGATGGATTGTTCCACTGTCGTTAATGTTAAAACATTGTATATCAGCTCTCCAATTTTGGCTGCCAAAAGTCCTTTTTTCTACAAGGTAAAAGCAAATATATATTTATATGATTAAAAAATATATAGATTCTTCTGCTGTTAAATTTTCTTAGGAGCTTTCTTCAATAAATCCTTTCTCTTGTCTAAGAAAGAATTTTGTGTCTAGTTGTTCTCTAATGGGATGAGGGAGTCGGAACAACGGAATGTGACCTTACGAATCAATGCCTCAGGTACACAAAATTTATTGTCTTTGTCTTGTCTTACGTTCTTAGTTACATACCACACTTAAAAAAAAATTCTCCGTCTACCAAACAGAAGAAGCTGCGCTAATGGAGTTGCTGAATTACATGTATAGTAATACCCTATCTTGCAATACTGCTTCGACTTTGCTCGATGTTCTTTTGGCTGCCGACAAATTTGAGGTTGCTTCTTGCATGCGATATTGCAGCAGACACTTAAGAAATTTGGACATGACACCAGAGTCTGCATTGCTATATCTAGAGCTTCCGTCCAGTGTCTTAATGGCTGAAGCAGTCCAACCATTGACTGATGCAGCTAAGCAGTATCTTGCTGTTCGCTACAAGGACATTACCAAGTAAATTTCCGATTCTCTCAAGTGATACTGTAACCTTTTATTTTATATTATTTTTCATCTTATTTTCCCATTTTAACCTTTGTTTGTGGTGGGAAGGGGGGAGGGGGAAAGGTTTAGGGTAGAATGTCAATTTGAAGGGGATTCTACTCATGGTCATTCTTTCCTTTTGAAGGAAACAAAATATTTTTCGATATAACTCACCATGGAAAAATGTTTACTGGATCCTAAATGTTAGTAGGATGCGGTGGTTGTAGAAGTTGGACCTTCCTCCAATTTTATTTTAATAACTTTTGATGAATGGAGTTTAATATTCCAATTCTCCCTGTTTTATCCCGTGTTTGGAAGTTAGAGCATGTTCATTTTGCGGTTAGTGGAGTGTTTTTTTCAACTTTTACTTTGTTCTCTTTTGTGGATTTCTTATGTACTTTCAGGATTCGTGGTTCCACCTCATTAAGAAGTTAGTCTTAATTTGTGAAAACATTGGCTCAAATTAACTTTGCATTGGGAATATGCAGGTTCCTACATTTTCTTGGAGACAGGATTGAGTTTCGAGAATTGCACGATAGAAATTTATCCATTGCATCATGACGAATTATAATGCAATGAAACATTTAGGCTATGTTTACGATAATGGATTTTGGTGAAAACCCTAATTTGATTGTTTATATGGAAACCATCAAGTTAGACATTAAGATTAGATAATGTTTATGATTATGGTGTTTGAGTCTAATTGTTTCTTTAGCAATCGTTTGCTATAGCTTTTTATTTATTTCTTTTCCCCCTTGCGACCTTTATGTTTGGGTTGTAGTACTGGGAAGTAGGGATGCTATTTCTCAACTGGGTTTCTTGCATTTGACCCCAGGTACCAGGACGAGGTTATGGCTTTGCCTCTTGCAGGAGTGGAAGCAATCTTGGCCAGTGATGATCTGCAGATCGCATCGGAGGATGCAGTATACGACTTCATCTTGAAGTGGGCTAGAACTCAGTACCCAAAGTTGGAAGAGAGGCGAGAAGTGTTAGGGGCACGACTTGCACGCTTTATTCGATTTCCCTTTATGACTTGTCGAAAGCTTAAGAAAGTTCTGACCTGCAACGACTTCGACCATGAAATTGCTTGCAAACTTGTGCTAGAAGCCCTTTTCTTCAAGGCAGAGGCTCCTCACCGGCAGAGAATCTTAGCTGCAGATGAGTCAGCTTCCTCAAACCGCCGCTTCTTTATCGAGAGAGCGTACAAATATCGTCCGGTCAAGGTTGTTGAGTTTGATTGTCCTCGACAGCAGTGCGTAGTATACCTGGACCTCAAGCGGGAAGAATGCACGAATTTGTTTCCTTCGGGGAGAGTGTATTCTCAGGCATTCCACTTGGGCGGGCAAGGGTTTTTCCTTTCAGCTCATTGCAACATGGACCAGCAGAGTTCATTCCACTGTTTTGGGCTTTTCTTGGGAATGCAGGAAAAGGGATCAGTATCTTTTGCAGTTGACTATGAATTTGCTGCAAGATCAAAGCCAACAGAGGACTTTGTAAGTAAATATAAAGGCAATTACACTTTCACAGGAGGCAAGGCTGTTGGTTATAGAAACTTATTTGCAATACCATGGACTTCTTTCATGGCTGAAGATAGTCTTTACTTTATAAATGGAGTCCTCCATCTTAGAGCTGAACTTACCATCAGGCCATGACCGACCCGACCACGACCATGCTCTGTCCTGTATCAAAAGGTATTATCAATTATCTCCAGTGTAGATTGTCTAACCATCTAATTTTTGGACGTCTATTTTCTATTCTTGTCTTCCATTTTGACATCCCCCCACGACTCGAAGAAGACGATGTAATAGTAAAGCTGATTTTATTGTTAATACTTGGATCTCAAGTATGGTATACAAATTTGATATTGCCGTACTTTTCTTCTCCATACCACTTAGCACCAACATTTGGAACCTGATATTGTGGTGCCCTTAAATCTTTTGAAATCTATTTGGTAGCCTCAGAAATTTGACTGTTCTGTTATCTTTAACTGTCAGTGGCAAGGTTAGGGTTATTACTATGGCATTTTCAGTTTATGAGCTGATTCTACTAACTGTTTTCTAGAAGAATATTGGTTAAGTGGGGTTTAAAGATTTTGTTTCTATTTCATTGGCTGAATTATTATTTTTTATATATAAAAATCTGGAGAAACTAAGGGGCGAATATATACTTAGCCTAAATATCAATTTTTGATGTTTGATTTGGAACTTAGGAAGTAGTCGAAACTTTCTTAAAATATCAATTAAAAATTGATGGAACGTAGAATCGAACATTTTCTTTTTAATTTTCTCCTTTTGATAGTCAACATTCTTTAAAATTTCTTAATCTCAGTAATTGTTGCTTAACTTCTAAGAACTTGCTAGTTTCAAGTTTAATTTTAGTGGGAGCTGTGATTTTAGTGGTTTGACTTGGAATTCTTCAACCAATCAGACTACAATATCTTCAATTTTAAAAGAATTCAAACTTTATATATATATATATATATATATCCATGAGTATTTAGGTTAACCTACATCTATTTCAACTATTTTCATTTGTCACAACTTACAAAACATTATTTAACCTTACCATATTTGAATGTCAAATAAAATTAATTCTCAAGCAAGTCTATAAATTAAATTCACCGCATTTTAGTTTAAGGTCACTAACTAAATTAAACCTTAAACCTTTTTAAGTAAGATGAATAAGACGTTGATAGTCAATTTAAGCATAGTTTATTAAATTTACTGAGTTGTACATAATTTAATATTAGTTGATCATGTGCAATTGATTTTACTTTTGTCGTACACTTCATTTTGGTTGAAATTAGTAAATTTTAAAACTTCCTACCTTGCTATATGCTAAAACTAGCCAATTAATACAGCATAAATTGAATAGAACATAGGGTGTAATTAGCAACACATAAGCATAAGTTGATTTTTTTTTTCCTCATTTTTCTAACGGGAAACCCCGGACAGTTTTAGACAGTAAATCCAATCAGAAGAAATTTTGGGGAGTTAATATCGGTTATTTTTTCAAGAGGGGAAATGGTTGCCAATTTGACACCCCAAAAAAAAGCTCTGTAATTCAGAAAGAATATCACAAAGCCATTGAAAACGTTCCAAAAACAAAACCCACATTTAAAAGAGTGTTGAAGTTACAGAGTAAAACATTCAGAAGATATTATTATATGGCATCCAATGCTTAGTGGATCTCTTGAATGCAACCACGAGCTTATAGCTTGGTTGGTTTTTAAGACTCTAGTCACTGCTAAGAACTTTTCTTTGCCGGCCTGCATAACTAATGTAGCTTTCATCTACAGCCCCATACGAAATCTAAAGAAACACAAGAAAAACAAGAAAAATGATCGATGTGATTGTAACAGTGGAGAAAAATGATTAAAACCAATGTGGGATAAAACAGCCACAAATCTCATTAGCTATCAATCTCTTACCACCAAATATTATTACTTCTCCAGATTACCAGAGTAGCATAGCAGTGGATAGAGAGAAAGAATAGAAAGTTTTAGTTTGTCGTTTCGTATAAACACAACCATAGAAAACCATGATAAACAGAAAACATCATACATTGTATTAGAATTGTGCCCTTTTTTCTAAACCGAAAAATCGGAGCTTTGCTCTACTATATCCGACGTAACCACGCTCGTTCCTAAGTTAGACACCAGGAAGAATTGTGCCTTATGGGACCTAATAAAAGATAAACCATCAGAAAGACTAGAAAGGTTTGCTTGCCTTTTGGTTTTAGAATTGTGCTAAGAAATCAAATGTTATCTTACACGAAGCATGAAACCATTTGTTTACTTTGAAATGCTTTTAGATCTTGTTATCTAGTTTGCTATCTCTGCTTGGTGTAGATTGTCCAATCTCTCTGCTTCCTTTTCGCTAATTGGAAAAGTTTTTTGTAATTTCCATATATCATCCATCTTTTTGTAAATTTCATACATTTATGAAATTGATTCTTAAAAAAAAAAAAAAAAGAAATCGTTGTAAAACAATTGTGAGAAAATAAGCACATTTTTTCAAAAACCAAAGGAGCATTTGAAGGCAACATGGGTTAACAGTGGATTACTACAACACGGGGTTATAATAATCGAGGTTATAGAGAACAACCTACATTTAGTTGGCAGGTTATTATAATAGGAGATTATTATAACAAAAATTATTATAACAGAGTTGGAGGTTTATTATATTTGGGATGATGGGTTATGGGCTAACCCACCAATTAGCCCAAACATAAGTTGGGTTATTATAATCCAAGCTAACCTATCGTTAAATGGTGGCCCAAACGTTCCCCAAATGGTAATGAAATAAGATCTACCAATATGCTTTTTTATGAACAGCAAGGTCAAAATTGCCATATTCTCTTAGTTTGGGAATTTGGTCCATCCTGGGAACATCATCATATGATGATAGTCAAAGGCATTATTATAAAAGCAAAATTGCATGGCTCCTTTAGGTGTAACACCATTTGAACATGAAAAACTTTAAAATTCTGAGTAAAACCCACACAAGTGTTTGCGTTCCGAATGTCCTCCTGATGTCGGCGAAAACAAACCAACATAAATTAATCGAGTATTTATGAGGAATAAAATGAAGACTCTCAAGGGAGTGGAGCCTGTACTTGATTACGAGGATATTGGGTCCTTTAAAGTTATTGTTTAACTTTGTAGCAAGTGGTGGGAGGCAAAGGGAAGACCTAATTGAGATTAATTTCAACAGACACTATATGAGCTTCCATAAGTAACTTCAATGGAATTCATAAAACATCTTTGAGTTCTTAACAATGAATCCTTTTACGCTTCAGCTTTTCAACACACAGGATCTTGGGAAAACAGGGTCGGACTCATCTCATAAATAAACTGATTCCTCAGCCAGTAAATGACACAACTCGACCTGATAATGAGAAATTTCACTTAAGATTTCCTAAGGAGATGAATGTGAAGGGCATAAATCAACCATTCCTCAGTTGAGAAGGTAGAAGCCACCCCTCCTATCTATGCTAAATCCTGGAAGTTGTTTCCTAAACACGTTAGTGCTTGATAAACTAAATCCACAAGAGAACTTTCACACCTTACAAGATTATCACATAACAAGCAGAATTATGAAATTTTGAGACTAACGAAAGCCCGTGAAGTTAGATTTTGTTAAAATGAGGGGAAAAACAACCATCATCTGTTGGTTGGCAGAGTAGTCAAGAGGGTGTTGGAAAACCAAAATTTTATGGTACAATCTACAGTAGTCACTGGTCTGAATTAATTTAATGTGAGTTTCGTTGACAGCTAAATATTGTAAGGTTAGAACGTTTGTACAGTGAGAATAGTCGAGCTACGGTTAAGTTGGCCCAGACATAGTGAGCCAGAGAAGTTATTAACTCCACCAATCAGATTGCATAGACTTGGTAACGAAGATGAACTTGGAAGCTCCTAAATTTGAATTAAGCACTGAAAATAAACTACACATCGAATGATAAAGAATGCCAATCAACGGGAAGAATTTAAGAAATTAGAACAAAAGCAAAAGAAATCACTGACCTCTCTGATCATCTAAGCTTCTCTTTCCCACTACTTCTCATCGCTGCTTCCTTAACCTTTTCAATGTAGCCTTCAATTGGAGGCGTCAAAGTGGCCATGAACCGGTTAGCTGGAAACGGAGTCCAATCCGGGACCAACGCAGCAGCTTTCAAATGGTCTGGCAATGCTTCAATAGCATCTTTCTTCATCTGCAACAGCGACGATTCGGCCGCCTGCCTCGCCCGGTGTCGCCGCATCAACACCCGACTGTATTCCTTCGCAAGCCGCCGCCCATCTTCCACATTAAGTTCATATTTAGGAATCTTATCCGCATCGACCACACCCAATGATATCAGATCCAAACCCATAGTTCCCATAATGGATGGAGAATCAGAAACCCCCAATTTCGATTTACCCTTCTTCATCATTTCAATCTCGCGTTGGCGCTCTTTGCTTATGAGTCCCAGCTTCTCCCGCTCGGCTTCGCGTTCTCGATCTCTGGGCTTCAAGAACCGAATAGGCGTTGGAGCATTAAGGCATTGTTCAATGAGCTTTTCCTGTTCGGGAGGGATTTTTCTTCCTCCTCCGCCGCCGCCGCCTTTGGAAGAGGCGGTTCCGCCTTTCTTGATGGTGATTTTGGAGCGCTTCAGCGGTTGCCCAGGTTTGACCTTGGCTTTACCTTTGGCAGTGCCGCTAACCCAGCATCTTTGTTGCAATTGGTGGCTGCCGGAATCTGCAGTTAGGGTTAGAGATCTCAATTTCGTGAAACGGATCATCGTGATCTCAAAGCTCCGAGGCTGTAACGGCTTTCGCTTCAACAGCTTCTGTGTCAAATCTGAAAACTCAGTGTAGGGTTTTTCTTGAAGAAGATGGAAACATAATCCCGCGCCCGAAATGAGAAACCCTTTCCGGATCCGGGACCCGGGTAGGTTTATTTTTCCTTTTTTTTTTCTTTTTAAATATAATTTTAATTTTTCAATTTATTTATTTTCTGGGGGGAAACCCCCATTTTTACAACTCCGTAAGATAGATGTAATTTTTTTCAGCAAATTAAATATAATCTTTACCCAAATTAAAGTTTTTATTTTTCATTTTTTAATTCAACATTGAGGAATAAGGAATCTTGAACTTATAACTTCTTAGTTACTAGATGTTATTGGATCTCTCTTCTTTTTGGTGCACAAATTAAAGCATTGTATAACTTCCAACAAAAAAATTAATAAGTTTTTTTTCGCTATAACAATAATGTTTAGGGTTATAATTGATATTTTTGAAAGTATAACTTATAATTAATGTAAGATACATGGTGATATATCATTTTTGTCATGTACTTTAAACTTAATTCTATATACTTGCAGTTCAAAATTAGTCTAAATTTGAAATTAATTTTAATTAAAACAGGTTCTATAATTTTAATGAAAATAAGAACTAAATTTGAACCTTTTAAAAAAAAAAAAAAATGATAATAATTTTTTACTAAAAAAATTAACAAAAATAATTATAACAATTTTTTTTTTTTAGTGTGTGACCAAAATTAGACATTATAAAATAGGGATAGGATAGGGACCAAAATGTAGCAAATTCCAAAATATAATAACAAATATCATATTTTAGCCTAGTTTTTTTAATAATCACCAAGCTGACATGCTCTTTAAAGTTCGACAAATTAATTTAGGTGTAAATTTTGATTTTCCCTAAATTTTAAATATAATTATGATTTCTGCAAACTCAAAAAACTAACATCAACCAATCAATGAATCATCTTTTTTTTATGAGGTAAGAAGTAAATTGGAGAAAGGAGTTCCAATCTAATGGACTTGACAAATCTTATTACAAAGATACAATGAAAGAGAACATGAGTTACAGGGATTAAAGCAAAACCTATTCCACGTTACATGATTTAGAATGCCTCTTATACATGAAAGAGAATAGAGCACAAAATGATGATAATAAGAGGAACTAAACACGTCGAACATTGCGCCCGATATCGTGCATCCTATTCAGCTCCAGCAATCTTCTTCTTCAATGTTTCAATGTCATCAGCTAGTTCCTTTCTGCTTGACTGAGGAATGTGGGAAAAAAACATACAAGCATATTTTTCCAGTCAATAAGTTGCAGAGCCAACCAAGAACTAAGATTAGATTTCTATGGTTTTTCGAAACCCGAAATTCTATTCAGCATTTTCGGAATTATGTTTTGGATCAGATGATTCTAGTTCGACCATCTCATTAGAAATAATAATAATAATAATAATAATCTCAGACAAAGTTGTATTGAAATTTCATCAAGGATAAGCTTGGAATAAATATCAAATTGTAAAGTCATGATAAAATGCAAACCTTATTTGAAATAAATCGTAGTTCTCTTCTCAACTTACCTTGAAGAGTAGATATCGGTACACGAACCACCCTGTATATCCAAGTCCTACCAACTCCAGGATTTTAGGAAGCTGATGAGAAGATGAATGGAGAGTGTCAAATGGCTTTTGAAGGGGAAGAAATGAAATGGGAGTATAAATTTGACAGCAATGTTTCGTGTGGATAACAATAAGAGAAAGCATCGATTAGTAACTCCGATACCGATCAGTGAATATAGAAGATCAAAATACAAAAGTCTGAGTTTGATGGTATCATACCAATGGAACTGAGTTGATTGCACCAACAAGAATTGAAGAAAGCCAAACAGCAACGATTGCGCCGCCTCCATAGAGAAGTACTGTGGATTTGTTCTCAAGGGCATCCCACTAGTAAACAATAGGATGAAAAAAAATTCTTAGTCATCCCATAGTCAGTCTATCTAACAGAGAGACCATAAAAGGAATGATGAAAGATAATATACAGACAAAAAGTCAACAATTTCCATAAAATCATGACAATAGCAGCAAGCCTTGCTAAGTTTCCTGTGGATGTACCTTTTCTTTCAAGTCTGAAAAGAGCTCAGATGTATCAACAGCAGATGATTCTTCTGAAGATGAGGCTCGGGTTTGAAGCAGAGATGGCCTACGAGACTCTGTAGTTGAATGGTTAGCAGGAAAAGTCCAACCAAGTTTGGCCATAAAGGGCTTAAATCAAGAAACTAATATGCTCAGTGAAAAATTCTCTGATTTACAATTCAGAAATGGCAACGAAAAATAGAAAAAGGCAAATTTTATCAAACAAAAAGTGAACCGCGTTCTTCAACTACAAACCTCACTTCTAACAATTTTTTATGAAGATGGGGCAGGCTGCAACCAGAAAGATTGGCTCCGAATAGTGAATTCCCTGAAGTGCATATAATAAATCTTCTCTACAACTATGTTCCATAAGCTATACTTGATGGATGTATATAGCTATACATTTGCAAATCAAAAATCTTGGATCGCAAGATTTCTCTTGAAAGTATAGTTAGTATGATGTGTGAAATTGGTAACAAAAGTTAACATATCTAACTTATCGATCCTATATAAGAGCACATTAATCTGCTTCTTCAAAATTTAATGCCCCTGAAAAAAGACTATAGTCAAATTCAAATACCTAGATGCATAATGCAGGATTAGCAGCAAATTCAAATCACTCAATCTTGGAGCAGTTGAGGTGCTAGAGTTGAATAAACTATTACAATAAATAAATTTCTAGCTCAAATCACAGGAAGAACAATTAACCATTCTCCATCCACGATGATTGAATAGTCTAACCCAAATTTTCTCCAAATTCAATCACCTTGTACTGAGAAATGTAACCTCTTCTAAATTTCCAATCCAAAATTTAAAGAAGCCCTAACCTGGGTCCGAGTTATCGAATCGAAAAACTATCAAAAACTATAAGGCTTGCAACGTTATGTAATTTGAAAATCCACAGTTAAATTTCAGTTCTCTACCAAATTATCTTCATGAACATATAAAAGTGATTTGAATGCTACGAATACAACCAAGCTATAAAGCTACCCAAAGAAACAAAGCAAAACGAGACACGAACCACAAAAATTTCAACTCCAACAAGGTGTTCGACGAAAGTCCAAAAAGAAAACTAATCGAATTTTGCGAGAAAGTTACCAAAGGAGAGTTTGAGAGAAGTGGTGAAAGACGGAGAGCCGAGTCGAGGGGGGAGAAACGGCACGGCGGAGCGGCGAGTGGACTGAGGAGCAGCCAGAGAAGGTCTCAGAACGGCGGTGGCCGCTGTGGGGGAGGCCGTGGCTGCCATTTCTTCACAGTTAGTTCAATCCAACTAAGAATCGGCGCCGGAAAAAGAGAGAAATCCTCAAGCAAATGGCCGGCGACGAGCTTTCGATCCCAGGTTTTGCAGAGTTTTTTTTTTTTTTTTGTATCCGCCATTTTCTATGCTCAGAAATGGCTTGTTTATCCGTGATTGTTTTCGAAGACGGCTTCTGGTAGCGACACGTGGACAGGTCCTTTGTTTTGATTGGTTAGTTCCCTATCTTCAATCCTTTTTTGAGAACTCAATCTTTTCCTCTATTCGCCTATTCAATTTGAGATTTTTTTTTGGATAAATATTTTAGAAATATTTAAAATTATTTTTACTTTTTTATATTTTTTTTCTCTAACTTTAACATTTTTCTCTCATTAATCAAAATAATTTATATTTTTAAGTAAAAATATGTGAGTTTAAGGTATTTGTCCAAGTATTACTCTTTTTTTTTTTAACCTAAGTGGGGTTTTGTTGGCCAATACAATTGTGCCACTCCAATAAATATTCAACGATTAATTATTTAAAATATATGTACAAACAATTTTGTCTCTGTGCGTGAGAATGCTATATTCTAAAATTTATTTTTCTTCTTTGGGTAACACACATTTTTACCTTGATATTTGTTTGATTTATGAGTTTCAAAAGGTTTTTTTTAATCATTTAAATTGTTTGAAATCTTATTAAAGATTTTTTTTTTTTTTTTTTACTTCTACACCAATAGGATGGTAGATTCAAACTTGTGATCTCTTGATTTAAATGTACAATAATGTTATTGACCTATACTTTTATCAGCTAAAATTTTAGATTTATTTGCATAAATTTTTCTTTCAATTTCTAATGGTATTTGAATCAATTTTCACATTTACTTGTGAATCAAATGATTCAAAGGTGGGCAATTTTCAAAGATATATATATTTATTTATTAATATATTTGCATGAATATGCACATCATTTGTATAAATTGAAATGGTAGACCATTGACGAATAAACTATAATTATCAACTATAGATGACATTAAATAAGTTGCTCTAAATCATCAATGTTCTTCTATCCATCATAAAGGTTATGTGAGTTATGATACAATAATTAAGATTATAAAAAGAAAAATGCAATAGAAAAGTTGTAAGAAGACAAAAGTGTCGTAGATAACATTTATACAACTTAATAACAAAAAGGTTACAAATTCAATTTGTCTACTATAAAATGTTGTTGAATGAAAATAATAATAATAATAATAAAAAGTTGCAAATATTGAAAGTGTGGTTTGAAACTAAAATGTAATTGTGATTTTTGTTTTTAAAACCATGATGGAGTGGCTCAAGTGGTCAAAGAGAATCTTGGGGTGCTTGAGATGATTTGTTCAATCTATACTGATCACCTACTTAAGAATTAATTTTGGCATTTCACAAAGTCAATCTTTAAAATTCTATCTCCAACAAGCTACTCATTATTCTAGTATGGGTATTAAGTCTAGCAACATCTAAGCCCGTTCAAAATTAAGTTGGGCCGAAATTATCCAATGGACCAGCCCATTAATTTTCAGCCTGCTAAATATGACTGGCCCGATCTGCTCGACGAAGCCCGCACATTAAAAACACCCAACAATCAATATCATCACAAAACTTTTTTCTTTTTGTCGTTTATTTTGATTTATTTGTTTAATCACGCCAGTTTTTTCATCATTTATTGACTAATGTTAACAACCGTGTTTTACTTTTTTAAAAAATTGGGTGAGGACCATAAATTTTATAAAGAGGCAACTTTTCAATAATATAAGAGTTAAATACATATTTTTAAAATGAAATTTTTAATAATTGAATTACAACTAAACCATTCGATAACTTTAACCACGGTTATATAAACAATCAAATTGTTTTTTCTAATTTCGAACATTTAATTTTTTAGCCATATTCCAAAAGATAATAGTAACAGTAATTAATTTCAAAACATGGGATTTGATAACGTTTAAATTGAAAAACAAAAGTGCTATAAACAAGAAAAAAAATGGAAAACAAAAGTAAATAAACTATTACTAAATAAGATCTGAATTTAGTCGAAGAGTTTATGTAAACATTAGCAACGTCAAGAAGGAAAATATACTCTCTTTTTTTTTTTTTTTAATTTCCATATCGTTAGTAATTTTTACGTTGAACTAAAGTAATAAATTAAAGGAAGAAAAAATTTGTTGACAAAACTCATGATTTGATGTGCAAATTAAAATTTTTTAAAAAAAGTAGTTTGATGCGATGAATGAAAGGGACGCTGACGTGTACGGTGACTAATTTCCCGTTGAAAAGTTCAACTTGTAACGTTACACGTGGAGGCCAACAAATAAGGTTAATAATAGTTGCCACTTCTCGATATGAACTGGAACCAGTGGTCAATTGTCCCGATTCAATCAAAAGAGGCAGGTGAGGGTTAAATCCGTCATTTTTTTCGTATTATCACGGGCATTATCGGGACGAGGAGAAAACGTAAATTTGAACGGCAATCCAAAAAAAAAATTATTAAAAAAATGGTTAAATCATCCATTTGTTCTCTAAATTTTAATTTTAATTTTAATTAATAAAAAGACACCTTCTCAAAAAAAAAAACATTTTTATTATTAAAAAAAGTACATTTTAAATCGGAAATTTTGCATGTATAATAAAAAAATACAAAGTGTTTCCATCATAAAAGTAAAATTAATTTATTTGTAGCAGAAAATTCAAATTGAGTTCTATCACTCATAGAATTCAATCAATGATAGAAAGTTGTTGAATTCTATTATATTCATTTTATTACTAGTTAATTTTTATCACTGATAAAAATTTATGTGTTATAGATGAATTATTTTAAAAATTATGCTACAAATATAATACAACAAATAGAATGTGCTGCTGATGGTAAATTCTCTTTTAAATCTCTAAATTTTATAAGTAATTTGTATTAAGTTAGTATATTTTAAAATCAAATATTTTAGTATGATATAATATATATATATATATATATATATAAAATTTTAGTTCTTGAAATTAACTACATAATATAATGCTTGATGCGATCCTAATTAGATTAGTTTTAAATTGTAATATATTAATAAAATGATTATTTTTATATTTAATATAAAATTAATTCTTTTTAAAACCAAGATAGGAAAAAATGCAAATTCAAAAAACAGGCAACAACAAAGTTAAGACATTATTAAAATGAAAGAATAAAAATATTTGATTTTAAAATATAAATATTAAATTGACACTACCCTTAAAAACATATTTTCCTTAAATTTATTTTACTTTGATTCATAAATTTTTTGAAATTTTTAAATTTCTTCAAAACTTTAAATTTATATTATTTTAGTTCATTATCTAGTGTAATGATTCAATAAAGACAATTAGCAAATTTTGAACCTTTGAAAATTCATTGATCAAAATTGTTATTTTAGCCCCAAGAAAATTAAGTGGAATGAAAAAGGTAAATGAAATCCGATCTCAAGCATTTGCTTGGAGTCCACGTCAATTGGGGCCCCACAAGAGGTGAGCCGAAGGCCTATAAGACACGTCATGTTGTCGGTAAGATGCTTCGTTTGATCGTTTCATTTGCCTCACCGTTGAATTTTTTTTAAAATGAAAAAGGTATAAATAAATATTTTCAGAATAAAGTGGTTGCTGCCACGTAAGACCCACTCCCTCTCTCTCACATGTCTGTTGATGTGGCCGCCGTGAAGCATGCGCAGCCGTCGATCTTATCCCACCCAATCGACGGTCTTTAACATTTTGATTCTTTAATAATGCTTTCCATCTTTTTTATTCCACGCCTGCGTTGCGTCACACCTCTCTCTATCTTGCCACGCAAGGCTGATAAAAGTGACAACTAATCCTCTTTTAGCACCTTCTTTTTTTATAGAAACTTTCCTTCAAAACAAGAAGCGCAAAAGTTCGGTTTTATTTTTAATAATATTTGTAAAGTAACTTATTATTATTATTATTATTTTCAAGAAAACTGGTTTTCTATTTTGTATTTTAAATTTTTTTTTTTTGTTTTGAAATGAAACAAACTGCATTAATCATCAAAACAATGAATACAACAATAATTCTTAAAAAGGTAAATCAAAACATAAACATAATAAAATCGAAAAAACATATTGAACTCGACCCACAACAAAGGCAAAGACAAAATAAAAGATAAAAAAACTGAGAAATAAGTAGCTTTTAAAATGATTTGGAACACCTATCAAATTGATTGATTTACATAAATGACTGGTAGATCCTAACGTAGAAATTCAGTACTAATTAGTCAACTCTTCATTGGTTGACGTTAAAAAAACTTTGGGAGTTAACACTATTATCATAATAACCACCGTGGAACAAGAACTTGCTAAATAAGAAATTAAGAGTTTCGAGACCGTAGAGGAATGAAGACTCTTTCGAAGGTAATGTTCATTTATTGCTAGAGTAAAAGTTCATTTATCAATCAGCTTCTCCTTAAACCACAATAATTGAAAGACACAGAGAAGTAAGAACCCGCAATGCGAAAACACAACACTTGAATTGGATTGTCCAAGAGTTGCCATTCGAACAATCTCTATAAAGATTATCATGGTGAACGACACTCCGAAATATCAAGTGCACCATAAAAGAACATGGAACACAATTCACTTCAATACAAAATTATTTAACGAGTTTTGCTTTCTTCCCAACCAGCTTTGAGTGTGAAGTAGAGTCTGGATTGGAAAAACATTTTAGATTGTGTTCTAGTGTGATCTCCAATGTTGATTTCTAAAAGAGAAAAACTTATATGCATAAACGCAATCAACCGTTTTTTTATTAAGTAAACTCAACCTATCTATTAGAAGTAATAATAAATAATTTTTTTTTTAAAGTAATAATAAATATTGAATACTAATAAAACCAAACTAAACCAAACTCTTTTATTAGATTGGTTCATATTTTTATTTGGAGAAAATTAAAAATTATTTGATCGGTTGAATTTTGATTTATAAAAACTGAACCGAACTAATATTAATTTATTTACTTTTAATTTTCATTTTATATGTTAGTTTAATTTTTATAAATCGAAATTAATTAATTTAACATATAAAATGAAAAATGAAAGTAAATAAATCAATATTAATTTATTCAAAATAATTACTCATTTTAATAACTCAAACTAATCACTTCTATCCAATCTAATCCAAACGCATCTATAGACACAACAGTATAACATTGGTGGATTATTATTATTAAACATATCCGGATTAATCATTTAAAATATAATAAAAATTCAAACAACAGCCGTCGATTAATTTTCTTTAAAATTATTCTATGAACTACGTGCAAAAAAAAAAAAAAAAAAAGTTAATGGTGTTTTTTCGGTCGAGAGATCATAACAAATGTGTGGATTTTGAACCTCTTATCTTCATCAACTTGGAACCTAGTCGAGTTAAAATATGAATTTTATCAAATTAATCGTTCAACCGAATTTTGATTGTTTGATTAACCAATCACATTTAGATGACGGCTATGATGTGATTGGTTAATCAAATTACTTCCACTCATAATTGTATTCCTTGTTAATGCTTTTATTTTATATATTTTATCAAACTATATGAAATTAAAATAAAACTACTCTCATTAGTGGCTCCTTTTTCTTCGATTTGAAATTAAATTCGGAGTAAAAAATAAATAGTATTTTAATGACATTATATTTTAGAAAGTAACTAATTCGAATTTGTTTTTTTTTTTTAAACGAAAGGGGAAATCCGAAACAAAAGTTGGACATAGAGGCAAAGTGCAATAATAGGCGAAGGACAACGCGTTCCACGTGGCAATCAGAGGGGCTGTGGGTGGGATTTAAAAAATAATAATAATAACAATAAAAGTTTGTGGAGCGTGGCGCTGAGCTGGCTACGCGACCGTAGGCCCCATGTGGTTGTGCTGGGGACACGTCACCCCAGGACCACTTACAACCCGCCCCTTTTGCGTTCGCGTTGGGACCACCACTAAGTACGTGTTCGGTTTTTCCTGACATTGCTTGGGTGGCGGAGATCTCCTCATCTGCACCTCTGTTTACGTGGCTCTCTCCTCACCCTCCGATTTTCTTCTTCTCTTCTGCCGAATTATTTTGACGTAAATTGCTGTGGACCCATTTTAGTTCTTTTTCCATAAGATATTAAAATTTGCAAAAGGCACGCTTCAATCTTAAGTCAACAAAATAATATAACTCAATCAATATAATTTATTATCTTTTAATCAAATTCCTATTTGTTAAGATATACATGTTTTTTGAAAACAAACATTCACATGTCTAATGAAGGTATTGAGATAAGAAAAATGTGAATGGTGATGAAATAATTTTCCTATCAAAGGTTATGTTTATGATAATCATTGTTTCGCAAACATAATTCAAATTTTCATAATCTAATTTAATTTATATTCTCTAGTAATCATTTTTTTTTTAAATCTTAAATATAGTTAAGGTTTCTATATAATTACTATTTTAATTCCTTTTCCGTATTTATATTTTCCAACATTCTTAAAATTATGATTTTCATTTTCCAAAACAATCCGATGGTTAAATTAAAAATTATTTATACTATTTTTTAATTTATTGACTACATTTGCTGTTTGTTTTTTTTTTTTTTTTTTAATTTATTGAGTACGTGCATAAAAAATAAAACTAATAAATTTTGCACTAAAATATTTTTTATTTAAGTTCTACCTAACATTTGGGATTAAAGAGATTCGAATTTATATATTTTTAAGTAATTAAGTGTACATCGATATTATTGAATTATTGTTGTTTTTGGCAATAAAATAACATAAATAATTTTGTAAATTATAAATTTAGTCGTACGATTTGATGAAAATTCTAATTTATGTTTATGATTTTAACATCTATAGTTTAAACTTTATGTTTTGAAAAAAGTTAAAAATTTAGCTCTTATTATTTTTAGAAATTAAAATTTAATTCTTATGATTCAATAAAAATTAAAAAATAATTGTTATCGTGAATAATTATTATCGAATGAAAGTACATGTCGGTGACAACGTATATATATTAGTTGTTTTTTTTTTTCAATCAATTACTTAATTTATACTGTCATTATTCACACATAAACCCGTGACTTTAAAAATTGGTGATGTAGTGGCTTAAATGATTAGTTTAATCCAAGTTCACGGTTAGAAGTTAAATTTTGAAACTTAATATTTAGCCTTCATTTTAGTAGTAGCATACACGAAACTAATTTTAATTTTCTTCCAACTATAAGAAATAAATTATAATTTCATTAAATTATTGGGACAACATTTATAATTTATTTTTATAACAAAATTTAATTTATATTTAATACATTTCTTAATTTAGTAAAATCGAATTATACTTTTGGTTTTAAATTTGGATCTTAAAAAAAAAAAAGAATGTAGAGTTTAGATAATGGCGGATGGATCTATTCTCAACTAATATATTAACCTTTTAATTTCCTATTATTATTTTATTACGTGTGGGACCGAGTGTATACGTGGGGCGACTGTGAGGTGACTTGGAAATCCGTATAGGATTCAGAGAGGATGAGTGGACGGTCAGGATTTGAAGATTTTTCAGATACTCGACAGAGTGCGCCAGACAGGGACTGCTGCTATCCGCGTAGGATTGAGAGGTCCTCACCCTACGCTATACAATATAATTACTTTACTGCCCTTCCTCTTTTATCAAATCTCTTTTCTACCCCTACTTCCCTTATTTTCCATATTTACCCCCATAACTATCCCTATATTACCTTCTTTTTTTCCTTTTTCCTTTTTTTTTAATCATAAATTTTGTTTCAAAACAAATGGTTTTTTGTGTGGTTAAAATTCGTGAAGAGACGTTTGGTCAATATTAATTTATTTTATTGTCTGTCGGTGATTTCATTGTTTTTCGGATAATAATTTTGTAAGCTTTTTTTAAACTTTAAAAAAAAAAAAAAAATTAACCATTTATTTTTATAAGTTCTAAACATGTTTTTTTTTTGTTCGAAAACAAATGTCGACTATGTGAATTAACAATAATATAGTTTTGGAAGTTTCTTTCTTAAATGTAGGCGGTGCAATATCAAGGAAAAATAAAGTAAGTCATGCACACTACTAGAAAAGCAGATTATGCAAATAAAAATTGTTCAAAAAACAAAAATATTATGCAAATAAAAATCATTATTATTATTTTTTTTAATGTTTAATTATAAATAATTAGTTATTAAAACGATTCTAGTACTAAATACAATTTTTAAGTAAGGTATATGAATTTATTTTTGTTTTCACTCTTTTATAGAAGTAAAATGTATCTTATTAACTTTACCTAGTTTTCGACGATTGTCTGATAGTTTTATTGTTTGGTGGTAATATAATTTAATATCATGGTCATGCATTCGATCTCGAAAATCAGTATATTACTCTCATTTATTTGAGAGCAATAATAGTTCTTTGTAGAATTTGTGAACCGCTTTCCCTAATTTGTACTAAAAAAATCTTGTTTTCATTACATTTCATGTAGAGCTATTATAGCCACAAACTTTAGGGTTAAAATCTTCTTAAACAAAATATAAAAAATAAAAATTTGTGACCATCACCGGAAGTAAGGAGAACTTGGTAAGTTTTACTCATCTTATGGTATCTTAATATGTTTCCATTTATATAGTATACCAAATTTTCACTGCTTTCATTTACCAACTCATTTATTTGAGAGCAATAATAGTTCTTTGTAGAATTTGTGATCCGCTTTCCCTAATTTGTACTAAAAAAATATTGTTTTCATTACATTTCATGTAGAGCTATTATAGCCACAAACTTTAGGGTTAAAATCTTCTTAAACAAAAAAAAAAAAAAAAAGTTGTGACCATCCCCGGAAGTAAGGAGAACTTGGTAAGTTTTACTCATCTTATGGTATCTTAATATGTTTCCATTTATATAGTATTACCAAGTTTTCATTGTTTTCATTTACCAAATATGTCCAAGATAGACCAATACAAAATATGCTTCGAGTTTGAATTGGGTAGAATTAAGTTAAAATCTTGCTGTGTTTTTAGCTGATAGAATTAAGTTACTAGCTAAGTTTTTTTTTTTTTTTAATGTGTTATTTTCGAGTTTGAATTGGATAGAAGATCACAAGCTCTACATATAGAGCACTACTACTTTTAAATAAGACAAAATATTAATGAACATTTGACTACAGATACCAGCTCAATTGTCTCTTAAATTTAACCAATTTATTTTAAGAGATATATCACAAATCCTACACATAAGGTACTATTATTCTCAAATAAATGAGAGTCAAATATCGATTTTCAAAATCGGACTTATGATTATGAGGTTAAATTTATTAAATATTATAACAAAAATTTAAATTCAAATATCTTTTAGTCATTGACATATATTTATACTTGAGCTATTGCTGTTATTGACCTAACATTTTAAAAATTTTACGAAATTAATAAATTTGTAATATAATTTTAAATATAACCACTCGTAAAAAAATAACAAATATAGTTATTGATATTAATAATTATTGCGTATGTATGTGTACATATATATATATATATATTATAATAATGATATCCATTAGTATTTATAAATTGTATTAATAATTATGAATATAAATACTTTAGAATTTATTTACGTTATTAAATATTTTTAGAGAAATCTCATTCGGCCGTTTCCTTAAATAAATTATCTATCAAACTTTAAAATAAAAACCTGAGTCTAGCCTCTTATTTTAAAATGGGCTGAAAGTTAATAATGTTAATTGGATGAATAAAATACTTATAAATATGAATATTTAAAAAAATTAGCAATTATAGTTATGGGTTCACAATTGAGCTGATATCTGTATTATAATGTTCATTAAATTAAAAAAGAAGAAAGAACAAACGAATATAAAAATAAAAAGTTCACTAAATCCCAAGTTGCAGTCATACCTATGGGTGTGTTTGTTTTTGGTAGAAAAAAGTGGAGTAAAAGAGAATGAAGTGAGTAATAGTAGTTTGGAGTGGTTAATTACTCGTTTGGAGATTGAGGTTAATAATAGTAGAGTAATCTACTATTTGTTTAGAGATTGAGATTAAGAGCGATTGAATGAAGAATTTGATATAAAATTTAATAAAATTTAATGTGAGATTTGATAAAAATGGTTGAAAAGAGGTTGAAGAGTGGTTAAGATTAATTATTTACTACAAAAAACAAACGAAAATTCTTTAAAAAGTGATTATTAACTACTCTTCACATACAAAAAAAAAAAAAAACTTACCGTAACTGTGGTGAATTTCTCCCAAAAAGGAAAAAAAGTAATGGCAGAAGAAAAATAAGTAAAATTATTTTACAATTCCGCGAGTCAATTATCTTTAAAAAAAATAAAAATTTCACCGAGTCAATTTCATTAAAATATTTTGAACAAAGAAGAATTGTCCAGGTGGCATTGCGAATAAAATCAAACCACGTGGAGAACACAAATAATTAGTAGAATAAAAAAGAAATAAAATCTAATGACGACAAAATATCCAAAACCCCGTCTTTTCTCAAAATCTTGTTTAAAAGATAAAACACACGACTAAGACCGTCGGATGAATGGCTAATGGGCGATTCCAAAGGGTCTTTGCTGGCGTGGAGAAATTATTTATAATATAATTAACTAATTAATGAATAAAACTATCTTTAGCGACCACGTCAGCTTTATTGGGCCGGGCCGAGCCCATGACCCAACAAGGAGACTGGATCGAATAATGGACGGACACGTTTTCGGAGGAGGTGATGCTGAATAAAAAATAAAAAAAGAAATCGGGTGCGCGAATCTCAAGGGGCCAGCGCAGCAACCACCATGGCCCACCATCCCTGTACTACGGTATACGTATACATTTGCCATTTATCTGACACGTGTACTTTGACGTGGACGGTGGCTTGGCACTCCCTTTCACATTTCATTCCCCGCCTCCCCTCTTTCTTCACCACTCTCATTCTCTCTCTCTCTCATTTTCTCTCTCACCGAGAAAACGTTTTCCCCTTTTTTTCCAATTGCTTTTTTTTCCAATGCAGAGGATTCCAGCTGCGGTTTTCGCCATTGAAGTTAGTTGAAGAAGCTCAAGTTGTATGGAATATTCTCTTTCCTTTTTCCCTGTTTATGATTTTCTTTTCTGTTTCTCGTTTCATATAACTGAAGCTATGTGAAATTTGCCTTTTATTTTAAGAAATTTGGTGGGAGGATTGAATTCTTGTGCATTTACTTCAAAAAGTTTTAGTTATTTTTTCTTGCCTAGGGGAATGGAAAAGGAGAATTGTGAGGTTTAATTGTGGATTTTTGTAGTTGGAATTTGATTATTGAAGTATTGTAGTTTGTTGTTGGGAAAAAATTGTGCGAAATTAACTTTGATTAATTCAAGTGTTATTTTCTGTTTGGAGTCGTTGTGAATTTAAACTACTGATTTTTCCTTCATCTTTAATTGGAATCCAGAAGATACAAATTTGTTTGAGTTGGATCTTGTAATTACTTTTCGTAAGGATCTCTGTTGCTTAGTTCCTTTTGTTGTTGGTTGTCATTTATTTCAAATTGGATTATGTTCTCTGGCTTTTATGCCAATTTCATTCGGTTCTGCATTTTTATGATGATGGCGGAGGAAACCAAATTAGATGGAAGAACAGAATTCGTAAAATTATTAGAGAAGGATATTGCTAATTTTCTTAACAATTTACATACATAATTGAGCTTTTAGCTCCATTTCCTCTATTTTCTGTCTAGTGGCATTAATTTTCTCTGGAGGGGTATTTTTGTCATTTAGCATCCTAGAAATTACTTTTTAAGTTCGAATTGGAGATATTTGAGCCGTTCTTTTTACGGAATTCCAATAATGTCCCCTTGTGAATTTGTTTTTCCCAAGATGCCCTTTTCCTTTCTCTTTATGCGAACTTTTGTGTTTACAGACTTGGGTTTTCCCCTTTACCACGGATGTGTTATTTTTCACATCTTCATTGTTGTGTTCCTTTTTAAATGTTCTTTTTTTTTTTTTTTTTTGAAAACCGTTTGGGCAATGAGCACAAACAATTAATTTTGACCGCTTATGTTAACACTTAACTTATAAACATATTATTTTCTCATCTCTTTTTCCTGAAAACAGAATTTAGTAGAGAACTATTTCCAAAAATAAAATGAAATTCAAGACTTGGCAAGATAACCTGTTTCTCATTCATTTCTAAAATCCCTCGCCTTGTATGATTGTTTTTTTTCTTTTTCCAGATTTTTGTTGCTAAATTCTCATCTCTAAAACCCCACTATTCTGGGAGTTAAACAAGATTTGAAATGCATGCTCTAAATTTTGAGTAAATTGATATATTATGGGCATTTTGATAATTTTGGACTTGAGGCTTATTTGTCTTGTTTATAATAAGACTCTTGGGTTTATTGATTTAAATTATATTAATTGGGTTATTGCTTAATTACTATTTAATTAAGGTTGTATTTATAAGTAAACCTAAATTCATTTAAACATAAACAGGAAATTGCCACACCTCTCCCCATTCCAAAACACGTTTTCTTTTAAGTATTTACTTTTAAATAGTATGTTAAAAGTTAGTCGGTTTTGTTTAAATAGTTGGCAGGCAAGTTATTTATTTTTTTGAGAGCAGTTTGGGTGTAGTCAAGACTGCAGCCCACCGTATTGTATTGTTATAAAGAAGCAAATATTTAAATTAAAAAATAAAATAAAATATGAGATATGAAACCACATCAGAGGCAGCATCTCTATTTTTTTTAAAATAACTTTTCAATTTTGCTTACGTTTAGAGCAAGTGGGAAATTGTTAATGTATGAACAGACTTCTTCTTCTTCACGAACCAAAACCCACCCATAGTCCATCACCCCCTTCGCCGCCGGTCTCTGTTTCTGACGCCGTTCGACGCCGTGGCTTTCGGAACTGGGCGGTGATTGGGCCGAGCTTTTTGATGAGGGGTATCTGAGTAGCACAACTTCTTTTGCGCAAGAAAAACGGCCAAACCCGCAATCCCGCTCCGATCTCCATCGAGCGACGTCGGAGGCGTCACGACTCCGCCCAAATCGATCGTAGATCCGCGCGAAAACGCCCCCAGACCGGTTCCGGTGTTCGCAGACCCGGCGACCCGCCGGCGAAATTCGTTCCCTGCTTGTTTGCGCGTTACAAACACCCAGACCCGCGAACCCGCGTTTCACGCCCGTCAACCCGTGCCCGCGAACCCGCTCCAGTGAATCCCAGACGCGCGTCCGACCCGGTCTGCGACCCAGCTGAGGTAGTGGCTGCTTGGTTAATGTTTTGGGCTTGTTTTCATTTAATGAGTTAATGGGCTTGAAATTAAAATGCTAGAAATGTTTATTGGGCTTAGATTTAAAATGTAAGTGGATTTTAAAATGCTGAAAATTATTAATTAATCCTTGGGTTTTAATTATTAGTTTCTAAATTAAGTTTTGGGCTGTTGGAATTTGATTTAATATTGGGCCATGGGTAATTTCTAAATACCAATTAATTGGCCAGAAATCATGTTAAATATCAAGTTTGAGGAAATTTGAAAGGATATTTCTTATTCTTTCCAATGGAAATTTTATAGTAAAATTTAAAGATCTTATAATGATAAACTTTTTGAGATGTTCATTTAATGGCCTCTAGCTCTGAGATTTTGAATGAATAATTAAATATCTTTTAAAATGAATCTTATAAGATATTTAATTAATTTTTTTATTTTTTATTTTTATAAAAAAGCAAGAATTTTTGTAGGATATTTTGTCATCCACCAATTATGAGTCTTTAGTTGTGGAAATCCAAATTATCATTAGGTCCTATTTTTTTTTTCACCGTTTGACTATTAGGATCTTTTGTTGACTCGTTCAAAGCTAGCTAGGCTCGTCTTTCAAGGCGTTCTGTAACTTCAAGAGGTGTACCATGGGTTGTGTGGTCCTTAAATGCATTGTTCGCTTGATATTTGATTGATAACTTGCTTGATTGTCTATAAGATGCATGG
>JBBMKA010012535.1:0-33765 GCA_037833695.1 Sechiopsis laciniata
GATGATTCTCTTGCGGGTGAGAACCAAACCTACACGACCCTCTTTTTCCTAGGTTAAAGAGAAAACCAAATCCTTTTATCGGGTTCAGGATTAAATCACTTCAACCTTTTTTTTCTTAGGCTAAAGAGAAACCAAAATCCTTTTACTGGTTCAAGATTAAACCAATTACGTTTTCTCACAACCCAAGGTGTACCTACACCTTAATACAAATTCCAAATACAAAATAAAAATAACTCTCACAAAGTACCTCTCGTAGGCAAGATTCGCAAGTTTGGCGTTGACAACTTCTTCACAAATTTTACAATGTCGATTCAAGAACGTGTGAAGTAAATGAAACTTTTTGGAGCTGTTTTGAATATGATAGTTTCTGTCTAAATTTAGTTCTTGAAGCAATGTATTTAATGGAAAGAAAATAAAAGGTGTCAGTTGGATTTAGGGCAAAAAGATCGACGGACGAGATTTGATGAAGATATGCTGAAATGGTGGCCATTGGACTTAGGACAAAGGTAGTATATGGCTAGGATTGAATGAAGATAAGATGGGATGAGTTATGGTTCAAAAGGAAACAATTTGAAAAAGAAATCTTGTTTTTTTTTCATAGGCAAATTTTCTTCCAATCTTCATTTGTCATATCTTCTTCATTTCAACTCTGATTTGATGATTCAAAATGCGTTGGAATCGTCTCTTCAACTCTACATAATTAACACTTAAAAACTCCAAGAATATCAGTAATTAAAATTCGAGTTTGTTATCATCAAAATATTAATTAATTAATTAAAATTAATTAATTTGAGACAGTGACCCAAAAGTCAACAATCTCCCCATTTTTTATGATGACAAACTAGCTAGAAAAATGAGATATAAAGTAGTGTGTAATGTAAGATATAAACTACATGCAAAATCAACACACTAATTAATGATAACACGTTTTCATTTTTCTTATTATCTCTTCCCCTTTTGGAATCAATCAAAAAGAAATTGTAGGAAAAGAATAATTTAAATCTTTCTTTAATCAAACTCTCTAAATTTCTCACCCTTAAAAATCAATTTAACACTCTCGTCTAATAAGAGACAAAAAGACATTTAACGCATAAAAATCTAAAGATATAAATATAAAAACACATTTTCAAATGAATCTTTCTTCTAAAACTAATTTACATTAATGCAACAACTCCCCTAAATTAAAAAATATATATAATACGTATAAGAGAAGTATACTCAACAATGAAAAGGGGGAGAGATAATAAGAAAAATGAAAGCATGTTATCATTAATTATGTGTGTTGATTATGCATGTGGTTCATATCTTACATCACACACACTACTTTATATTTCATTTTTCTAGTATAGTTTGTCATCATCATTTTGGCCAATTATCTCTAATTAATTAATTAATGTTTTCATGATAACAAACTTGAATTTTTTGTACTGATATTTTTGGAGTTTTTAAGCGTTTATTATGTATAGCTTGGAGAGACGATTCCAACGCATTTTTAATCATGCAAATCAGAGTTAAAATGAAGAATATATGGACTAATAAAGATTGGAAGAAAAATCGCCTATGAAAAAAAAACGGGAATTTCTTTTTCAAATTGTTTCCTTTTGAACCAAAACTCTTCCCATCTTATCTTTATTCAATCCTAGCCATATACTACATTTGTCCTAAATCCAATGGAAAACCATTCATCATATCTTCATCAAATCTCGTTCGTCGATCATTTTGTCCTAAATCCAACGGACACCTTTCATTCTTCTCTCTATTAAATTCACAGCCACAACAACAACAATTTTACACAGCAACTATCATATTCAAAACAGCTCCAAAAAGTTAATTTTTGCTTCACACATTCTTAGAACAGTGTATTGCAAATTTTGTGAAGAAACTGTCACGTTCAACTTGCGGATTTTGCCTACAAGAGGTACTTTGTGAGAGTTATTTTTTATTTGTGTTTTGGGATTTGTATTAAGGTGTGGGAGCACCTTGGGTTGTGAGAAAACTAAATTGGTTTAATCCTGAACCCGTGAAAAGGATTTGGTTTTCTCTTTAACCTAGGAAAAAGAGGGTCGTGTAGGTTTGGTTCTCACCCGCAAGAGAATCATCTAGTAAAATACCCAAGGAGAAGCCTTGGGGAGTGGAGTAGGATTTCCGAACCACTATAAATTTCGGTGTCTTTCTCTCTTCCCTTAACTTTTACTTTCCGCTATTTAAATTTCTTGCTTATTAATATTTTTATTGTTAGGTGATGAATTGCTCCAACTTCTAGGTTTGAATCTTAAGTAAACCTAATGCAAATTTATCACCATAAGTGGGGAGTGAATCGTAAACCAAATGCGGGGACTCCATACTTTAAAGGTTTAAATGTTATTTTGGTTCTTTTAAAAAATTAATTCTTTTAGTCCTTTCAAATTTTGTTCTCTAAAGAACATGTTCTAGGGGAAAATTAAACCTTTAAGAGAAAGGTACATAAAGAATTGAGGAGTTGCATAACTCTTATCAAGGAAACTATGCATATAGAGTTTTTGTTCTTGCTTGTAGTTTGTTGTTCAACTCTGTCTCTAGATTTGAAAATGAATGACAAAAACTAAGTGAAAGAGGACTATGACAAAAACTAGTGGCTATGAATTTGGGCAACTTTCTATCTCTCTTGGAAATTTGTTATTTCTGTGTATATAGTAAAAAATGTCCAATAGAGTGGAGGTCAAAAGGACCGGTATCAAGCTTAGAAAAGTGACTTTCAATGACACCCTTAAAAATTAACTTGGTGGGAAGAAATAAAAGAAGTGTCATAAATGTAAAAACTACGAGTTTTTTAGAAAAATATAAACTCATGTTTCTCATTGTCACAATAACCTGTCGTCTTCCCAAACCCTCTCTTATTTCCTTTTCAAGCATAATTTTTTTTATGTTTTAATTAGTCTAAGCTTGTTTTCTATGTTAAGATTGTACAACAAGTTATAAACTTTGATTTTGTGTTAATTGTTATCTTAATAGAATTCACTTCGAGGATAGGTATTGTATTTTTGGTAGTTTAAGTTTCTTGCCTTTGTTTTGTACTGAATTGTTTTTTGAATTGGAATTTCTTCTTTCCAGGTTTGGTCGTTGGTAAGGAGGTTTGATTAACCACCAAAATACAAACCTATGGGAACCTTGAGATAGGGACTCTCAAAGAAGTTGATATGGAATATCAAAGCTTCATGCCACAACAAGTACAGAGAAATTGAAAGTCATTGATGATGATAGACACATTCTTAGCATGAGGATTGTTGGTGGAGATCACAGAAGGTACAAGTCTCAATGTATTTTTAGCCTATCGTTTTGATAATTCTCCTTAGCGATTTTTTTAGTTCAATTGATAATTCTTTATAGTTTTAGTCTTTCAAATGGAGGATCACTGAGTTTGTGGCAATTAGAAAAGTTTTTGCGGAGGCCCCTAAAGATGATCGTGTTAGAAATTTTATGGAAGAAGTCTCTCCCCTAGCTATGACATGGGCTCACTAGATACCCCCCTTTAAGGATTATAGTTTTACTTCATTGTATGCTCATTGGAAAGCGTTTTGTAACTAATTATTATGGACCTTTTTGTAACTTTTCATTCATCAATGAAGTTATCGTATCTTATCCAAAAAAAGAAAAATGCATTTTTAGCAGGTTTATAGAGAATAGATCGATCAACTCTCTAAGAAGCCATGATGGATAGGATAGAGCCAACCACCATGGAGTAACTTAGTAATCAAAGAGTTTTTTATGACATGTATAGGATAAAGCCAACCACAATGTTGGAATTTATAGAATCTCATACTTAACCTGGTTTTCCTTTTCTTTTTTATTACTTAGAAGTGAACTTACAACTTATAATTCAATGTTTGTTACTACATTGTGTGAGTATATCATGAATACTTCTATTGATCTCCATTACAACTTATAATTCAAAGTTTTGTTACTACATTGTATAGATACTTTGTTCAAGGTGAGCATCGTTTGCATCTATAGTTATCGTACTAATGGTGAAGACACGTATATTTTGCATAAGGGATAGTAGATCACACTTTTTTGTGATCCTAAAAACTTTCTAGCTTCAAACACTCTGTAGACATTTTAAAAATTATTAAGTGTATTTTTATTAGCATGATCAAAGCTTTATTACCTCATTGTGCAGGTACTTTGTTCAAGGTGAGGATCGCTTGAATTTACAGTTATTGTGCAACTTGTCAATCCACGTATACTTCGCACAAGGGATAGCAAACCATGCTTCTTTGTTATATTGTAAATTTTCTAGTTTTCACATCCCTTGTAGACATTTTAAGAATTATAAATTTATTGATATTGATTTTTTTTTGTTCATGTGTAATGTACAAATTATTTAGTCATATATGAAATAATATTTGTTGAATAAGATTTGTAGGCTTTATATTATAAATCTTTCTTGACAGATAAAGTCACAAATAAAAGAGGTTGTAAATAGGCATAAAAAAGTGTCATGAAAATTAATAAATTGACATAAATAAATAGTCCTATTACATAAATTGATGACCATAAAAAAGTGTAAATATATAAGCTATAATGACAATATTAATGTGTCATTAATACTTTTTCAATGACTATATATATGTGTCATTATGGTTCAACCATGACTAAAATAAAATGTCATAAATAGCTCAACCATGTCTATGTATATGTGTCATTAATGGATCAACTGTGACTATAATAAAATTTCATAACTGGTTTTACGATGACACTTGTAAATTGTCGTTATTACTTCAATAATGACTCTATATATGTGTCATTAATGGTTCATCTATGACTATGATATAGTGTCATAATTGATTCTACGATGACACTTTTCTTATAGTGTCATGGTTGAACTTTCTGTGACAGCGGATACGATGACTCTTGATTTTAGTCATGGAAGGTATTCATGACTATAAATTATAGTCATGAAATGTACTTTTTCTAGTAGTGCATATCAATGTGGTGATTCGGATAGGGCTGTCATCCTTATCAGTTTCCTTATCCTGTCCTCGTCCCCGCAAAATTCATCGTTTTTTCACGGGGAATTCGCAAAGATCAGGTTCCGAGAATTTTTCCCAATTTAATTTTTTTTTCTTTTTTTAGTTTTTTTTTTTTTTTTTTTGATTATAATCTTAAATAATTAATTTTTCTTATAAAATATCTATAATTTTAAAATATAATTTGTTAACTATTAAGAAAAAATGTTCATTTGAATATATAATTTCACTAAAAAATATTTATTTTGTCTAAAAAGTAAAGTGATTCAATGAGAGAAAAATAATTTTTAATAAAAAACATAATAAAATTGTAAAAGGGTGGGAATTTGGGAAACGGGAATGGGGAATACATTCCCCGGCCAATACCTCTTTTCTTCCATAGGGAATTTTTTCTCCATGTCCCCGACCCTGTTCCTCGTGGGAAAAAATGAACAGATTGGGAGAGAGTATTAAGTTAGTGAGAGCTAAAGAGCTTCAATTGATGTATTGTTTTATTATTATTATTATTATTATTATTATTATTATTATTATTATTATTATTATTTATTATTTTAATTACCTTAGTATCTTTTACTAGTTTTCTTCTTATTAGATTAGAATTTGGTGTTTAGAGTTCACTATTTTGATAATTGGCTAGATTTTTGACGTTGTTCCAGGTGGTAAAGCTCGATACAATATTATTTTTGTGAGATTTATGTATTTTTCAAGAATTTGTCAACATGCTCTTTTTTTTAATTATTATTATTATTGTTAAATATTCATAGCATATATTCTTCTGTTGATAGATAGACAATATATTACTTTCAATTAAATGTATGACTGTAAAATTTAGCTAACAATAGGACGGCCACATGTTTAAACTAAGGTCTTTCAAAATTCATGTAGATTCCACGTCACGAACCTAAGAATCAAGAGAATGAATTAAATCGAATTAACTTACATGCCTAATAGAGTTCATTTTATCTTGATCAATATCCCTAGAGCTTTAAGCGATTAGTTATGTTAGCATACGTTATTGTGTCCAACTACTTAGGACTAATTAGACCAATTAACTCAATGTATATGAAATGCTATAATGTCTAGTTAATCAAGTTAATGGTGATTTAGGGGACCCAAAGTTACTTAGTGGCTTCACCTGTTTAACTAATACGGTCGATTAGGTAGAAATCGTACACTAGATAATTAATTGAATTAGGCCGATCTATGGCCGAAACATCATTGTTATTTGTTTTTGTTGGGTTTTGGCAAAATATTAGGAAAATGATTTTTTACATTAAGAGGTTCAAGAAATCAGAAAGGTTCAAGTAATCAGAAAACTTAAAAGAAGTGTGCTCCAAGCACTATAAAAGGAGCAAGTGGCTTTGGTTTAAAAGCATTCCAATTAGAAGTACTTTAAGCTTAGTGTACTAACTCTAGTTAAATTCTTTTTGTTTTCTTTTGTAAGAAGTGGGGAAAAGGGTGAAATTCACTACAACAGAAACTGTTTTCGCCGACGGCTTAAACCATCTGCATAAATACGCAAAACCGTCGAAATAGGTTATTCCGATGGTTTTTTGTCCGTCGCAAAAAGCGTCGGGATAGTACCGTCAGGGTACATTACGACGACGGTTTATAAAAACCGTTGGCAAAAAACTTCTACGTCGACGGTATTAAACCATCGGCACAAAGCTTCTATGCCGACAGTATTAAACCGTCGACACATATCTTCCACGCCTACGGTATTAAATCGTCGGCACATACCTTCTACGCCGTATGTAATTGGAGTTAGGGATAGAATTTTATGTGATTATAGCAATTTTTCACTTAGTAGAAGTTTTTTCTGTCTCTAGTTTTTTTTTTATCCGATTTAAAGCTTTTCTACATAAATTCACGAGAATTTACTCTTCATAGCAATTTTTAGGCATTGTATTGTAATAATAGTATTTTTTTTTTTGTAAAATATTACATGTCGAGCACATTTAGGTGGAATTATTTTACTTTTTTTTGTTATTATACATGCAAAATATCCTATATATTAAGTAGAAAAAAAAATTTTAACCTAATTCAATTGAATTAATAGTATTATATTATTGACAAAAAAAAGTTTGAGGTCTTTTAAATAAAATATGAATAATTTTTCATACTTAATTTATGGGTGGTAAATACTTGATGATAATGTATATATAGAGAAGAAGAAAGGAGGGAAAGAAGAAAACAAAAGTAGGAAACATTGGCATTCACTAGAGCATTTTTACCCCATATGTTGAAATTGCTTTTATAAAAATAGGCTTTCTTTTCAAATGATTTTTTTTTTAATTCAACCATATATAAGGTAAAAGATTCAAATTTCTAATCCTTTAGATTGATTACGTATATCATTAAGTGAATTAATTCTTCACCAACCTAGTAATAGTTAGCATAATAACTCTACCCCTTTTTACAACTAAATTATTCTGAAAGTGTTAAAGAAAAGTTTTTAAATTCAATTAACATGACATGTGATGTCATATTTGACGAGTACCCATATCTGACACATACAACTTTTAGATAATTTAAACTATCCCTAACAATGATGCTAATTTGACGAAAACTTTATCGAATGATCCATTAAATATATTTATAAATTTCAATCTAAAATTAAATATTTGTGGTATCTAATAGCAGAACCTAATAGAACCACAAGAAACTAAATAATTCAGTTTCTATCTTTTCTAATTTTCTTATTTGACAAGAGTTAATGAAAGGATTTGAGAGATTGAAAACAATCCAACTAAACTGATAAAAACTAAAGGATAGAAAGTAAATTTTGGGCATCGAATTAAAACTGTTCGGAAAAACCTTCACTAATTACTGTAGGAATAAGTAGAAAAATAACTAAGAAATGAAAAGGAAAAACAATAAAAGATAACACAAGAATTTAGGGATTTTGCATGTATAATAATAAAATAAAAAAAATAAAAAAAGTGATTTCATGTATAGCACAATTTCAAAACTAATTCATTTGTGACAGAAAAAGAAAACGGGAGGGTTAAAAAGACCAAAAAGCCCACTTCAATCAATTTACTAGTGATTGAATCCATCACTTTGCTAGTGATTGAATCTATCCGTTTACTAGTGATTGACCCTATCAGTTTCCTAATGATTGAATCTATCGGTTTCCTAGTGATTGAATTAATCAATTTTTTTTTTGTATTGCACACACGTCTCATTGTTGTTATATACGATTTCTTTTAAACACACGCTCTATACAATTTCACTACAATTTCATTTAAAAAAAAACATTACACTTTTCTCACGATTTAACCAGTGTTTCAATCAGTATATTTTTTTACTTAAACTCAGTTTACGTTTCTTATTTTATTTCTTTTATTTCAAGCAATTACATGTTGATACTAAGTTTAAACTTAGTTCATTGCTTTTCTATTTCAATCGATTTTATTCTAACAGTAAGTACTTATTGTATGTTAGGTATTATTCATGTTGTATCAATTTCAAGCTTCAATCACTAAGGTCATGTTTGATAACCATTTCATTTTTTATTTTTGGCTTTTGGTTTTTGATTTTTAGTTTTTGGTTTTAAAAGATAAAATTCATACATGTTTGATAACTGTTTTTTGTTTTTTAAAAACTAAAAACTAAAAATACCTTAAATAACTGATTTTGGTTTTTTAAAAAATCAAAATTTATTATATTTAATATTTAATAAAATAAAATAACTCTATTTTTTAATATTATTTATCTAATAAACTTCAAATTTGCGGGTTTGAGCTTTATTTATGGCATGTTTTGGCACTTTTCTAGTATTTTTCAAGAAAAAAATAAAAACTTATTTTTAAAAGTTATTTTTTTTTAGTTTTTAGAATTCCTTTAATATTTTAAAAACGGTTTTCAAATTTTAAAAACGGAAACCGAAATTGGTTATCAAACAAACCTGTTTTTAAAAGTTAAAAACAAAATCAAAAAACAAAAAACGAAATGATTATCAAATGAGACCTATGTTTCATGTTTCAAATTCAATCACTATGTCTACTGATTGACTTATAAAATGGATGGAGTTAATAAAGAGTAACTATGTTTTTATGAATTATGTCTTTAAATTTAATCACTAATTGATTTATAATTCATAACCATGTTTCAAGTTAAATCACTAAGGAACTTTGTCTTTAAGTAGACAATGTATTTTAGGTATCTTGCATGTTTTAAGTTCAATCACTTTGTCTATTGATGGACTTATAAAATGGTTTTAATTAATAAATTGTAACTATTTCTTTATGAATTATGTCATCAAGTTCAATCACTGTGTCTATTGTCTATTGATTGACTAATAATCTGTAAGTATGTTTCAAGTTCAATCCCTATGTAACTATATCTTTAAGCATACAATGTCTTTCTGAATTTTAGGTATCTTGCATGTTTGAAGCTCATATCACTATGTCTTCAATAAGTATGTTTATGTTCATGTTTTAAGTTCAATCGCTATGTAACTATGTCTTTACGAATCTTAGGTATTTTTCATGTTTTCATTCAATAAGTATGTCTTAATTACTATGACTTTGTTTGCTAACCATTTGGTTTTTTGTTTATGATTTTTAAAATGTAAGCTTATTTTTACTCATATTTCCTACAATGTATCTAATTTTCTTAAGAAATTATGTGAATCCTAACTAAATTTCAAAAACAAAAACAAACTTTTGGAAGCTACTTTTTTTTGTTTCCAAATTTTGGTTTGGTTTCTACAAATATAAGTAAGATGTAGATATCCATGTAGAAGAAAATATATGGTATGGTAGTTATTGTAGGCTTAAATTTCAAAAACCAAAAACTAAAAACAAAATGGTTATCAAACGGGCCTATGTAACTTTAAAAACTGATGGACTTCTACCACTTAAAAAACTGATTAACTTCTATCAATTGAACTGATTGACCTTCTATCAGATTTTTAAATGATAGAGTCAGTCAGATTGATTTCTATCAATTAAAAATCGATTGACTTCTATCAGTTAAACTGATTGAAATCTTGTTTTTTTTTTAAAAAGAGAAAAAAATGGTGTATTTGTAGCCCCTTAACTCTTCTCTTCTCTCACACACAATTAATTTCACAATCTGCAGACCAGTAACAAAACCAGCCCTTTAGGGGGATTCAGCCAAGGTAAGGGACTCTTACCCTCTTCTCGAGGACTTGTGGTTAATACGTGTGTTGCTTTACTTGCATTAATTGATTTGTCTGTTTGTAGCATCGTATGTTGCATTTGATTGCATTGAGAGCATATAGATTCATGTCTTGTCTGTTGTATGGCTAATGATGCATGATTCATGTATGTCTGCCTGATATGGTCAAGTTGCATGTGGTTCATATGTCTAAATGTGGACTTGCATCATGTTTGATGCACGGCGTGGTACCTTGTTTGGACCCAAACCACTCACGAAAATTGAATAGAGGAGACTAGTAGGTGGGTATGGACGATGAAATTCGGGCTCACACCCCAGCAGAGGTGATATCCTCGCTCCGCAGAACTTCTGTGGATGGTCGACCGACCGGGCTCACGACCTTGGATGGTTCTACTAGTAGCCTAGGCACTCTCCAGGTATGTGGTGTGGGCCTGATACGGTTCCTTGGTGAGTGGTGTGGACCCACCTCTCATTGTGAGTCCGAGGCGCCTATTGGTAGACAGGATGCTCGGCTCGCCGGATCCCTCGGCTTGGAGTAGGTTTCCCAGATTTCCCTCTAGTGAAGACTCCTATGGACTGTTGGTCTTTGGCCCACGACCTTTAGACTGCTCTACGAGGTGAATGTCAATGACGATGTTTCCTAACCTACACCTATGAGCTCGGGTTTTGTATACACTTCGATTATGTTGTTAATCGTACTTGTTTGTTGATGTTAGTATTCTTGTGGATGTCTGTCCCCAAGCTAGGGGAGTCTTATTGAGTTTGCAAAAAGTCACCCTTTCCACTGTAGAATTCCCACAAGTACTACTAGATTGTACCAAGATTGATGATCGACGGAGCTGAAGATGGCCATAGGATCTGTTGCATTTACTTTGTGTTTTTTAGTCTTTATCAACATGAACTATTTCAGGGTCATGTTTAGACTTGTTTAGTACTTCCATGATTTACGTTTTTGAACTTATGGGTACCCTTTACTACGTATGTTTTGGTAGTTTCGAACTCTTATTTTTATGCATTGAGACTTTATGGATTTCACTGTCGATTTCGTTATGCCCATGTCGTCAATATTTTCAGGCATGTAGAGCTAAGGACCTAGGTTGATACCCGAGGTTGGGTTGGGTCCTTACGGTAACAAATATGTTTCCCTCAATAGTCAATGCATCAACGACAACAAATTATAATTGAATTCTGGAACATGCTAAACATGCATGAGAGTAATGAACTCATTTAATATCACAGTGCCAGCAAAGTTTACACGAATTCATTCCTTATTCGGCAAGAATACGATAGTTTCAACATTTTCCAAATTAGAGAAATGCTCTTTTGAATAAGAGATACGTGTAGATGCACCAAAACCCATGATTATAAAGTCTTGATGAAGAAATACCTGGCAATCTTTGGTGTGCATAGAGATGTCCATGGGGCAGGGTAGGGCCAGGGAATGTCTTCCCCGTCCCCGTCCCCACCACTTAATTTAATCGTCGTCCCCGAAAAAATCCCTTTTTTTTTTCCCGGGGATTCTCCGTCGGGGCACCGGCGGGGATTAGGTTCCCCACAGGGATTTTTTCAATTTATTTTTTTTACATTTTTTATATTTTTTTTGGATAATACTTTTAAATAATTAGATTTTCTTAGAAAATATCTATAAATTTCAACTATAATGTTAATTATTTAAGAAAAATATTCATATGCATAGATAATTTCATCAATAAATATATTTTTATTTGAAAATTAAAGGGGTAAATTATAGAAAAAAAAAAATTAAACGAGGCGGAGATCGAAGAAACGGGGACAGGGAATACATTCCCCGTCCTTGGCCCAATTAGCCCACGGAGAATTTTTCCCCGGCCTCGTTCCCCGCCCAACTAGGGATTCTCTGCTCGAGAACCCGACTCCACGGGAAAAAATGGACATCTCTAGGTGTGCAGCTAGACTAATGAAACCCACTATGGATAAAGGTAATGTCATTTTCTTGATTCCATATATATAAAAAATGGAAAATTTTGGACGTCCAGAGAAAAAGAATTTTATAATCAATGCTGCAGAAAAAATAGGCCTAGAGAAAAAACCTGTTGTTTGACATGTCTGACGCTTGAAAAAGTAGCCGTGCAGAATGATGAACCTGCAGAAAAGATGCAAAAATCGGAAAAATAAAATTTAACGGAAGCAATAAAAAAATATTTAATTGTGCAAGTATAATTTGGGTGCAGTCGTGGCTGCACCCCAGTGATGATGACTGCCTATGTGGCGCTTCTAGCGCCACATATCTTAGCCCACTTTTAAAATATATGTGTGTGTGTGTGACATCATGGTTTGGGTGCAGTCATGGCTGCACCCATATTGTTCTCTGATTGTGCATATCATATTGAGTTGTAAAATATCTCCTCAATGGGGGGCAAAGAATAATTTTGTTACACAATAACCAAATCTACGCAGTATCTAGGGGTATTCAAGCAACCTAAAACTCAAATAACTCGAATGAATTTAATCCAATTTGACGAGTTGAGTTGGGTTAAATTCATTTTTGGATTGGATTGAGTTCAAAATCAAAAAATATTTATGGGTTGGGTTGGCTCAATGGTTGACCTAAAATTAACCCAACCTAACCTGATCAACCCGAAAATTATTTAATTTAAAAAATATTTATTTTTACGTATAACATAATTATATATACGTACATTTATTTTATTTAATTATTATTGTTAGACTTTTTATTTTTCTATATTCTTTAATATTTTTCTATATATCATGTTAAACTATATAGTCAAATTATGTAATCTATCTTTGTTGGTTTTTAATTATATATTTGTTTTATGAAAGTCGAATTATGTCATCTATTTTTATTGTTTTAGTTATTTATTTGTTTTATATTCTATATTTAAAATCTTCTATATAAACCATGATTATAGGATTAACGGTGAGTGACTTTTGGTTGTATACTTTACATATTTAATATTTATATTAATTTTATTACCTTGATTGAAGATTGTATTTTATTTATGTATAATGTAGGACTTATTTGATAAAAAATATTTATATTTATAATAAATTATTGGACTTGATGACCCAACCCAATCCGAAATATACAATCAACCAAACCCCCACAACAATACAATCATACAATCAACCACAACAATACAAGCAACCAAATATTGATTTGGAATTGTAATCCCAACTCATTCCAAACTTCTCCAAACTCCAAGGTTGTGGTTGGTCTTATAAATTCGTAAGCCCCACTATTTTTTCATCTTTCTTATTCTCTCTCATTCCTTTTTCACACATATAATTATAATTTATTATTATTATCATTTAATAATAATAACATAAATTTGATTAATATGAAAGTGACAACATTTTATAAGAATTTTAACTAAAATATAATATTTAAATTTTGACTATTATAACAATTTTTAATTATTATTATATATTATTATTATTATAAGCATTAATAGATATAAATTAAATAGTCATTATAGATTAAAATTATTTTTATTTTTTTAAACTTATTAATATAAAATTTATAATTTCAAGTTTTTAATAAGTATGGTATCTTAATTTAATGAAATAATTATTGCATTGCATAAAAATTGATTAAAAAACAAAGTAACAAATATTTAAGATATATATGTATATATAGCAATCCAAACATAATAAACATGTAAGAAAAAGTATGTGATATAACTATACTCTATTGAAATAGTATACATAATTATTATTATAACTCGATTTTATGTTCATTATTATTTTAAAATGAAGGTTTAAGTTTTCTATTTTGGTATTATTTATTATTAGTTTTATACTTTTTTTTTTGAAAAAATTATTAGTTTTATACTTATGTTTATTATTAATAATAAAGTTTATTTAATATTAAAAGAAACAAAGTCATTTTCTTTTTTAATTATCATAAATTATCTCAAAAATTAAATAATGCTGAAAAAATCATTAAGATTTGAATAATAAACATAAATATAAGTTTTATAATAATAATTTTTATTATAAAAATTGTCCTATCAACATTATTTTTAATATTTTATTATGATTTCATTCTGGAGTACGAATACGATAAACCAAACAACAATTCTTATTCCAAAGTTAGAATCCAGCAATCCAAATACCGTAATCAAGGATTCCAGGGAATCTGATTACGGTACTGGATTCCGGGGAATCTTGATTCCACGGCATTGGATTCCAAACCAGCGAACCAAACGTCCCTTAAGGGTTGAGTTGGGTTGGAAAAATGACCAACCCGAAAATTTGGGTTGAGTTGAAAACCTCTCTCAACCCTCAACCCAACCCAACTCATGTTCATCCCTAAACCTAACGAACCAACTATTTACATTATTAAAATAAATATCTAAAAACAAATATTTATTCATATTCACATATACCCAATAGATGCTATAAATTAAAAAACTAATAAATCAAAGATGAAATTATAAATAAGTATAGAACTAAATAATTAAATTATAAAATTACATAATGATTTAAATAAATAAAACGTGTTTTGTTTTGTTTTTTTTATTTTATTTTTTTATTTTTTGAAAAAGAAAAGAAAATAGCAACTACACCGAATTAGAATCTCCCGAACAGGTGGGTAGTTTCTTCACTAATTCATCTAAATAACAGTTTACATAAAAATCTGATAACTCTTCGATTCATTTATGTTTTTCGAGCTCGATAGGAGCAAAAATTCTCAAACGAGATTTTCATAATAAATCCCACTTTCTTTATTGTACAAGAATTTTTCCACTCCAAACTCTTCCTCCCTTATTCTCTCTATCCATATATGCCCTTTAAGACTTGGTTAAATTGACATGTCACCGAATCCAAGTGTTATTTTTATACTAAAAATGATTCTTGGGTCAATTTGAATTAGGCCATTAAAACCTTAGTTTATTCTTTTCAGGGTCACAATCTCCATGCATCACATTTGTAGGGTTGAAAATGAGAAGTATTTGACAAGTTAGGAAAAAATTCTCCATAACATTGCAAGTCGATAGGAAACAATTAGGAAAAAAATAAAAGATTTAAGTTATAACAAAAAATTTTAACGTATTCATGACAAAAATATGACGAAACACATAAAATATGATAAAATGATGAGAATTGATGGATAGTCTAAAATTTTAAAAAAAATGTTTCAATCGCAAATCATCTCAAAAGCTTAAGTTAATGGGTTTGAGTAAATTTAATTATATCAAACAACATTTCTCCTCATTTGTGGGATTTGAAATTTGAGAAATGTGTTATAAGTGAACTTTAATTTTCAATAAATATAGCTTAGTACATAGATAGTTATTTAACCAAGAATGAACAAATTAATGTTTGTAACAAAAATTTAACTAATGTAATAACAACTCATATAGATATCGTGAAAACCATCCAGAACTCCCATCTTGATTAGAAACAGCGCAACATGTATAGTAGAAGACAACGCTTTGGTGAACGTATATATATATATATATTTGTAAAATCTAAATGTAATTAACGAATGCGAATAGAAACAATAAACTCGCGCAAGCTTTTTCCTTCGTGATTGGAGTGACAAAGCACTCGCAATTTTCTACAAACTCTTTTACTTTATTTCTTTAAAATTCTCTCTACAACTTTCTCTCTTGCTTTTCATAATGAAATAATCCACCTACTTATAGCCCTATTATAATTTGGTCTTCAGGCTCCTACCAAAAACGTTTCTCACTAATTACTCAATTAAGGATCCACTAATTCTTTAATTAGCTCCTAATTTGACAACCCATTAATTCCTTAATTGTCTACCCACTAATTCTTCAATCAACAATTACATTAAAGTTTATTCAACAATATATATATATATACACACTTGCTAATTGACATTTAGATACCTTATCAGTAGAAGCTTTTAGAAAACCCCTGACCAATCATGTCACGAATAAAATGGCAATCGATCTTAATATATGATTGCCATATACTTGGTTTGTTTAGATGGAGAATACGGCCCACTAAACGATGATAGTTGGAGATACATTGAGGATGAAATGTTGAGAAGAAGATGATAAGTACTTGTCATAGTACAAATGCTGATGAAATGATAAGAACACACAGATTTGTTACTGGTGCAAAAGACTACAATGATTTAGTGTTTAAGAAAGTTTGGTGGCTTGAAATTGCATGCATGTGGACTGTCATAAAGAAAGGGAGCATCACCAATCAACCCAAGAGGGAGAGAAGAAGCAACATATAAGGAAAATCAAGTGGTGAAATACTTGTATTTCTAATTCGAATGTTTGGGCTTTGAAGATATGCTCTTCTTAAGGTTTCAAGTTCGAGACTCACCTGTGACAATAATTTATAGATATCTTCCGTTTCTCCATTCCTTCGATGTCTCCCGGTGTCTAACCTAGGGACGGGCGTGGTTACTCTTGTTTCAAAAAAACAAAAAAGAATTCAAACCTGGAGGCAAAATTGAAGGAACAATGGAACCTAAATGTTGCTCATCAACATCTGTAGGAGGATTATGATAAAATAACTTCTAGCTCTATCACAAGGTCCCCTGTCTCAATCTATTGAGTCAATTTTTCAAACTTTTCATCAACCACATTATTATTGAAAACAAAGGCTAAACGATTTTGCTTAGCTAAAGGACAAATGGAACATGATGAATGAAGGGAAATCGAAATAGCGAGAACATCTTTCATATAAGGTCTAATCATTTAAAAAAATAATCAATTTTGACAATTAGTCTTGCCAATCATCTCTAAACTCTCTTTGTCATGTATAACACAAGTTTGTCCTAGTGAATCTCAATGAATAAATGTCAGTTTTGAACAAGTAATCTAATTTGAATCCCTCAACATATGAAAAGGATGATAAGCCTAGTTGGTCTTTTCCTTCAAGTCATTCTGCATAAATAAATTTATAACATATCACACAACCAACACTCCACCAATTTTTAACATATGTATTCAATACAGCAAAAAAAAAAAAAAAACGCAATTTTAATCAAATTCAAATCTGATAACATCATTTCCAATTGAAATAGAATGTCCAGAATTCAATAGTTCATGCATGAGAATCCTAGCCAGGAATCTTCCAAAATAAAAAGTTGTTAATTTGGAAAAATAATCAAACCTCAAATATTGTAGTCTATTTGAGACAATTTCATATTTTCTTCTTCAGCTTCTTCTTGCAATTACATGGTCAACCTTTTGCATCCCTTTTAATATCAAATTTCAAGCTGCATTAGTATTCAAAATCCTCAGAAGGGTTAAGCTTATGAGCCAATCTATAAGACTTAATCAGCCCAATTTGAAGAAAAGATAAACTAACAGGAAAGATAAACTAACTTACACCCTGTGATCAAGTTTTTTTAAATAGCAAATGATCTATTTGATTTTTTATCTACATGTGTGAAAGATGATTAAGTAGGCATCATTTGATAACCATTTTGTTTTTTGTTTTTAGTTTTTTAAATTTAAACCTACAACTACTTCTTTATCATATTTTTTTTCTTACTAGGATATTTACCTCTAACCTATATTTTAAGAAACCAAATAAAAATTTGGAAGCAAAAAAAAGTAGCTTCCAAAGTCTTGTTTTTATTTTTAAAATTTGGTCAGCATTCAAATACTTTTTTAAGAAACGATGGATACATTGTAGGAAAGATGAAGCACGTTGTAGGAAAAAATGAACACATTATAGAAAATTTGAGTAAAAATATAAGCTTAAATTGCAAAAACTAAAAACAAAAAGTCAAATAGTTATCAAACGGGGGCCATAATCATTTTGTTTTTAGTTTTCAGTTTTTAAATTTAAGCCTACAATAACTATCATATCATATGTTTTCTTCTACATGGATATCTACATCTCACCTATATTTGTAGAAACCAAACCAAAATTTGGAAACAAAAAAAAGTAACTTCCAAAAGTTTGTTTTTGTTTTTGAAATTTGGTTAGGATTTACATACTGTCTGAAGGAAAGTTAGATACACCGAAGAAAGATGAAGCACATTATACGAAATATGAGTAAAATTAAGTTAAAATTTTAAAAACTAATAACAAATTACCAAATTATTATCAAATGGGACCTTAGAAAGGGAATGCGAAATGGCTTTTTCATGGTGGCCATATGATCATCTTCATATACACTGCTTCTGTCCTCACTAAATTTATCTTCAAATTAAAAAATATGAGAGTTGCAGATTGTAGTTAACAACAAACAAATTATATCCATTAATCTCACCAAACAAGAAAAGTTTATTTTTTTGACATGGGAATAACGAAGTTTTAGATGCATGAATGTAGTTTGAAATGCTATATATATATATATATATATTTCAACATACAAATCAATTATGCAGAACCATGCATATAAGTTAGGTTCCCTCAATTAGTAAAGGGAGTTTTAAGTATCTGACCTTTTTAATGCCATGGTTGTAGTTATATATGACGAATTTAATTATTGTTCCTCGTCATCTGAAGAATACAAATCATATTGGGTTTCCTCCAAATTCTGCATAAATGTATTCATAAAAAATCACATCAAGTTACAAGCAATATTTAATTGAGATGTTTGTTGCCAAATTGAAATATATGTACAAACCTCTTCTGCAAACAAACGTTGAATGCTGGTCGCATCGTGATTGTCCTCCCAAAATTTTTGAAAAATGATATTGATATCTTTTACAAAGAACTCTTCTAAATTAACTCTTAAGTTTTGGGGCCAAGAAAAGACACTATAGAAATCAATTCTTTTTGTCGGCAAAGCAGGTGTGGCAACAATTCCCATAGAGAAAACCTTCATTTCAGGACAATCCCTAACCTGTACAACATCCAAGCATGGAAATCTGATGATGCCTTCTCCAGAATAAAAGTTTGCTAGTTTTGGAAAATCCGTGAGATATAAAAATTTTAAGTTGTTGAAGAATACAATTTCTTCTTCATCTCCTCCTACCATTATAGTAATCATCTCTTTGCAACTACCTAAATTCAAACATCTGAGTTGCACCAACGCTCTAGCCACGGAAGGATCCAACAAATGGGTCAACCTATGACATTCATCCACAGTAAGAAGCAGCACACTTTTGAAAGACAATAATGATGGCAATAATGTATTCAATTGGCTGCATCTTGATATACTAAAAAACTCAAGATTTTGAAGTGGTAAGATATTGTTGTGTGAACTTTCCTTCCATATATGTGTGAGCTTGGGCATTTCGGACAGACACAATCCATTTAAAGCCATGGATGTTGCATTCTGATATTGTTCTACATTTATCAATCCCTCGATCGGAAGTATTTCTTCAATGAATGTACTTCTTACTTCAAAATTTGTAAGATTGTGTAATATAGGTACAACTTCCATTGGTAATTGAGTTAATTTGTAGTCCAAAGAGCCACATAACGTCAGATTTTTAAGATTGGAAAACCATCCCGAATCATCATGCATTTGTGTAGTCTTAGCCTGCCCATTCAAAAAAAATATAAATTACACTTTCTTCTTTTTTTAACTATTTGAAAACACACTTTGACAAATATACCATAAATAAGGACTAGCTTTTTTTCTTTTTTTTTTGAAAAAAAGCACCAGTGGCCCGTCCCTAGGACGTTTCTAGTTCAAGCGCTTTCCAGCGGCTTCGAGCAAGGGATCTAGCAAGGAAGCGTGCCTTGAAATCCTTGCCCTCAACCGCTGGGCTGCCCTTTGATTTACGTACCATAAATAAGGACTAACTTAATTGCCAAAATATTCAACAAATATGAAATTGAAGAATTACGTACCTTCTCAAGAACCTCTTTCAATTCACCCAAATCAATTTGTAGGGATTGAAGTTGCTTTATAATTAATACTGGAAATGATCTTTTAAGTTTGGGACATTCTTCAATTAAAAAATCTCTTATATCTTCAAAAATTTGAAGCTCATCAGGGTCCTTACTCCATACATACTCTAAATTTGGAAGATTAGATAACTTCAAATGTCTCAAATTTCGGAGGACAACAATGCTTGATTCCGTAATATCCAAGTTATTCACTTCAAATATCCCTTGTAATAAATTACAATTCTCAATACTTAATTCCTTAAGGCATGCAAGAATGTTTATTATATTTGAAGGAAAAACTATCTCCAAACTTTTGCAAGAAGAAATGTGTAATTCTTTTAGTTTGGAAAATGAATTAGGAATGAGTATATTGGGCCACATCATCTTCAACTTGTGTGCACCATCAATTATCAATCGCTCCAGATGAGGAAGTGATACCTGCAATTGCAAAATATTTACATAAACCGTACAATCATTTTGTGACAAATGTTAGGATAATTATCACACCATCATCTCACAAAAGTTGCTAACAACATACATTGTACAAGTTTTTTAAATATCTAGAAAAAATGGTAAATCAATACACTTCAATTTTAGTTTTTTTTTTTTTTTTTTTTTTTAAATAAGGGTAACTACGCCCGCCCTTAGGATGGGCATCGGGAGACATCGAAGAAATGAAGTCACAGGAAGTGTCTACAAATTATTGTCACAGATGAATTTCGAACTTGAGAGACCTTAAGGGAAACATACCTTCAAAATCCAAGCCTTTGACTATTATGTCACCCCTTGCGTACTTAATTTTAGCAAATTTAAGTATCTCTAGTTTAATAATAGTTTCGTGTTCTTACAACTTTTGTTAGTTTTAAATTTTGGTACATTCTTATTTCAATTCCAAAAATAAAAATTACTTATTTTAAATTTTATTTAATTACTATTTAATTTTTTATTATTAAAATTTAAAGTTATTTTCACTCAAACTCTCTATTAAAAAGGTTTTATCTTCCTTTCAAAAATATTTGAATCCTAACAAAATTTTAAAAATAAAAACAAGTTTTTGAGATTTGATTTAATTTTTTAAAGTATAACATAATGTAGATATAAAGTAAGAAAAAGTATAAAGTTAGGATAGGTGCCGTGGGCTTAATTTTAAAAAACAAGAATAAAAAAGAAAATGAATGTCTTTACAAGTTGACTTAACTTTTAAAAATGTGTTTTATAAGCTTAATTAAAAAAATTAAATGATATAAATCAAGAGAATTTACTCTCAATATCAACTTTTGGGCATTACATTTTAATTATAACATTTCTTTTATTTGTAAAATATTACAAGTATAGCAAATTTAGGATTTTAAAAAAAATTCAATTTTTGCCCTTTCTACATCAAACGTGATTGAACTGATTGAAAGTTAAAAGTGAACTTAATTAAATCTTTTAGGGAATTGATTGACGTTTCATTCATATAAACTAAAAACTGATTGAAAACTATTGACTGAAAATTGATCGAATGTCATCAACTGAAAATTGATTGAAGTGTAAGTATTTTGCTGATTTTACAGGACACGTAATCATTTATAAAAAGTGTTATTATTTTTTTTTTCCATACATATAAAATCCCAAAAAACCAATTGATTTACTTATTCTTTAATCATTTATCTAACCATTCAATATAGTTTAGATAAAAATAAACATGATAAAAAAAAAAATTAATTACCATTATACGTCCTTAAAAATTAACTAGATCTATTCTAAAAAAAATAAAAATAATAATTAACTAGATCAATACTAAGGCGTAGTGGAAGAAAATTGAAAATTGAAATTATAGCTTTTGAAATAAAAATAATGGTTAAAAAAAAAGAAGCTAAGGCGTAGTGGAAGAGAAAATTGAAAATTGAAATTATAGCATTTGAAATAAAAATAATGATTAAAAAAAAAAAGCTTTCAAACACAAAAAACGTGAGACATAACAAAAAAGAGAATAAAAGGTTAGAACTATATGAAAAAGGGATTTTACATATATAATAAAAATGGCAAAATATTTCTATCTATACACAAAATCAAAACTAATTCATTTGTAACAGAAAATTCAAATTAAATTTGAGCTCTATCACTTAAAAGAAAATTATGTTCTATTAGTGGTTGGGTTTTATTAGTGATAAAATTCAATCAGTGATAGACTCATAGAAAATTATGTTCTATCACTGATTGAGTTCTAGCAGTGATAGAATTCAATCAGTGGTAGACTCATTCTATTATTAGTTGAGTTCTATGACTGATAGAAAATAATGTACTATAGATGAATTATTTTTGAAATTGTGCTCCAAATATAATATAGAATGCGGTGTCGAGTTAAATTCCCTATAAAATATATTCTCAAAAAAAAAATGAAAAATGAAATAACAATAAAAAAAGTGTTATTTCAATTTTGTATGCGCACCTGTTCACTAAAAAATGAACCGCCATCGGAAATTGTGCCTGTTTGGGGGATTTCAATTCCAGAGCAAAATTTTTGAAGTTGTGGAAATGTTCCAAAATGTAGCCGTAAAGACTTCAAATGAGTAAACTCAATTTGGTTGATTGAGTCTTCATGATCTATCACAAACAACACCTCCATCTTCGAACAACTTGAAATCTCAATCCTCTCAAGATTCAAAATGTCATCCATAGTGCAGTTGAAAAATACATTTTTCAATTCATCACAATTCTTTACTGTTACAAAACTCAATTTGTGGAAAGCAGATTCTCTATTATACCCATGAACGATCCTCTCTAAATTCATCACATTATTCAATTCTAGAGAAACCAAATTGGATATGATTTTTCGTAAAGGCTTGGTCTCTTTGTAGATCAAATGTTTAATTCTCATATTATCACAAAGTTTGAGATGCTTCAAATGTGAGTAGTCATTTTCATCGAATTTAGAGAGGAGAGTCTTTGTACTAATTGATCCTTCTAAATATAACCCTTCTGACCTCTTTAACAATGTGTTTATCCAATCTTCCGAACAACATTCTAATTCTATATTGAGAGACAAAAAATTGGAGTTTTCTATCATTATATTTCTGTACTGAATGCTTCCAATAATAATGTGGAACTTCTTTAAATTCATCTCTCTCGAAAATAATTGTTTTGGTATAATCTCTTCATCTTGAATCCTTAAATTTAAGGCCCAAAGGTGTGGCAAGTACCTAAGCTCAGAAAGACTAGCATTCTTTCTTCCTTCATACCATTCTTCTCTTTCCCATCCATTAAAAGCTCCCAAATATAATTCTTCTAGTTTTGTCAACTTTGAAAAAATATTTGGTGGAATCACGTTGAGTTGATCACAAGATGATAAATCTAACACTTTGAGATTCGTTAACTGACTTATAGTTGTAGGAATTTGGACGATGTAGGATCCTTTGAAACTGAGAATTTCAAGCATTTTTAACTCACCAATCATATCTATGTTTCCCAATTCACAATAAAGTAAATGTAATAATCTAACATTCATGAAGGAGTGAAGAGATGATGGAAATAAAGATATTTTCGCGCATTCTAATTCTAAACTTTTGAGCTCTTTCATTTCTTCGAAAAAAGATTTTACCAACTCATATTCGACATTGTAGCGTCCACGTAACGTTAATAATTGAACTTTGGGTATCAATATCTTCTGGATCAAAGTATTATGCAAATCTTTAATGCTTACGTACACTGCGGTATAATTACCTGACAATTTCTCTTCCCAATTCTCATTTCCTTTTTTCACATAGCTCAATGTACGAATTTTTTCGTTCTTAGATGAAATCGATATGGCTACTTCACGAAGAAGATCATGCATTTTCACGTGATATTTGTTCATGAACTCATATTGTAGAAGCAAAGAAGAAGATACAAGATCATCAACCAATTTTGTAATTCTATGTCGTCCTTGTGCCAAAGTGTAAACACCATGTAGGAAGCCCATGGCCAAAGCATGTACTTGCAAGTCTTCAATAGGAATGCCAAAGTCTTCTGGAAACATGCTACATAATAAGAATAATAACTTGACCTCTTCACATTTCAAGTAGTCGTAACTCAATTTTAGTGAGGAATACACATTTTTGTCCATTCCTTTAATGTTCACAACCTCAGGATTTTTTAGTTGATTTAAGGCATCTTCCCAGATGGGAAAAGGTTTATTCCGTATTGCCTTAGCAACCGTAGTAATAGCAATAGGCAAATGTGCACATTCCTTCACTATTTGATGAGCTATAGGCTTCCTATTTTCAACAATTTCACCTATGATTGTCTCAAATAAATTCCATGATTCATGTTTTTCTAAAACTTTTATCTCAAAAGTTTTATTGGCGTACATCTCATTTGAGAGCAAATGCTTTTCTCTAGAGGTAATTAAGATCTTACATCCTATGTGATCTTCAACACTTGGAATTCCAATTGTTTTCAAATCAATATATTCCCAAACATCATCTAACACAATTAGGATATTTTTTTCATTTTTCAGCCTCTTGTATAGTTTAAGTGCCCTTCCTTCTATTGTTTCTTGTTCAAACTTCAAATCTAGCATGTCAGCTAATTGTCCTTGAATTATTTTCAAATCTACAGTTTGGCTGACGGTCGATATTACCACTTCATTAAATGACTTTTTCACCCTAATTTTTCTTAAGATTTCTTGCACAAGCATTGTTTTGCCAACACCGCCCATTCCATAAAGCCCAATTATATTGACATGATTCTCTTCGAGTGCATCCATGATTTGATTCATAGTCAGCACTCTTGATTCAAAGTCTAGAAAATCAACAACTTTTGGCGGTGAAGTCTGGTCGATCAAAAGGCCAGGTAAGGATACTTGATTAAAACTTCCTTTCTCTTTCAATTGAATAACTTCATCTACCATTTTTCTTGCTTGTTTACTTAACTTGTGTCGATGGACCAAATTAAAGCACGATCTACCATGTCGACCTTCATTGACTAATACCATCTCCTCATATTTACTAATAATACCATCAACCTCACTCAACCATTTTTCAACCATAGGTTTGATATCATCGGCATTTCTTCTTGCATTAGAAACCATGTTTTGCACACACTGTCTTGCTTCCTTCAGCATTTCAACTTCGCTCATGAGTTTTTGGAAGTTACGATTAATGAAACATACATAAGTCGCTTCAGATGCAAGAGGCGTAAGGATGTATTTATCAATTATATTTATAGTGAAATCAACCACTCCACTTATGACAGACTCCATCACTTGATCTTAGCTTTAAAATAAAACCCACAAAATATATTTAAAAGCTAAAGAGATCGAGAACGAAGTAACCTGGATGAAAATGGTGGAAAGCTTGAACACTAATTAAAGTAGAAAGTCAACACAGCAACAACTGCAACAAAAAAAATGAAAAGACAAACATATAATATAAAAGAGGAAAAAGAATATATAAGTAAAAGTAATGGAAAATAAATGTAGAAGATGAAATATTTCACCTGATTGTTACTGAGAAGAGATCACATGAAAAGAGAGTGAAGATGCAAAATGGAAAGAACAGTATGATATATATAGAAGAAACCCACTCGACTCAGCCAATCTCCTCGGTTTTTGTCTTGGAGAGAGAAGGGGAAATTCAAGGTATTTTAATAATAAAGAAAACAAATAGTATTTATTTCTATTTATTAACTTCTCTTTCTTCAAATTAATTTCTTTTCCCTTGATTCCTTTCTTCTCTACTTTCCTCTTTCCTTTTACTATTATTTACCTTTCGATCTGGCCTAGGACTACACACCCTATATTATCGAAATGATTTCATTATTTGTTAGAGTGGTTTTATTATTTGGTAGAAATCAATTCAACACCATGATCACAAGTTCGATCTTTAAAATTAGTATGTGACTCTCATTTATTTGAGAATAGTAGTATCTCTCTTTGTAGAGTTTGTGATCTCCCTTCCTCAACTTGTACTAAAAAAAAACTATACGCCCAACCCAGAGTCTAATTAAAAAGCAACAAAAAAAAAAAAAGATTACTTACAAGATTGCCACAAGATAACTCATTTCCTAAATTACCCTTCCTGTTGTTACTTTAAATTTCTTTTATTATTTCCTCCGCCCAAATTCTTAAGATTTACCAACAAAATGGCCACTTAAGGAATTTAATAATTTTAAGCCTAGGAATCAATCGAGAATACTGGTCACGGTCAATCGAAAATACTGGTCAGGGTATCGGGATTCTGGTCAGGGTCAATCAGGAATATTGGTCAGGGCCAATCGAGAATACTAATCAGGATCAATCGAGAATACTGGTCAGAACCAATTGGAAATAGGGTCAATTGAGATTGGATTAGTACTAGATGATTTTTCTAGCTGCGGGCAATTCATTAATGCCTTTGAAGAGAAAAAATTTGGCTGGTTTTTTTTTTCTTTTATAAATCTAAAAAATTGAGTGAGGAAGAATAGAGAAGATGATTTGTATTTTTGAAGTGGGGTTTGGAAATAGAGGTTTGAGGAGATTTTTTTTTAAGGATGAAAGGAGAAAAAGTTTAACCCAAAAAACTTGAGTCTCTCATACCATGTTGAAAAATGAAATTCAAATTATTCATTTAATAATAAATCCAATAATAAATTTAAATAGACTAAAAGAGATTACCTAATTATAAAATGAAAAGATATAACCTAATCATAACAGAAAAAGATACAACTTAATCATAAAATGAAAAATAACCTAATAATAAAAGGAAAAAAATATTACCTAGTCATAAAAGGAAAAGATAGATAAAATATTTAATCTAATCCTAAAAAGAATAAAAATTAAAATAGTAACATAAACATAAACCAACTACAAAAACATAATCATTCATTAAAAACTAAATAGAACGAAAAGGAAAAGAGAAAAAGTGGCTACTGAAAAAGATGTTGTGGCCAGAAAAGTTGCAAATAAGAAGGGACAATTTTTTGTTTAATAATTAATAATAAGAATAATAATTGAAGTTCTACCGATATAGAGTCATCACAAGCATAGAGCAAACCTTCAATTATCAAGTGTTCAACCATTATATCACTATGAGGAGATACAAATATAAATATAAAGCATAGCTCAATCGACATTTTATACTAAATAATTTCAAGATTAGAGGTTTGATCCTCAACTGCGTATATTGAAATAAAAAAACATATGTATTTATGTCTTTTTTAAAAAATGAAAAGTAGGTGTTTATGACTAGTTCAAATTGCTTTATTTCCAAATACTATTAAAGAAATTTATTATGAACGTCAATTTTATTTCAATTGGCAAAATTTCAACGAAATTTTTTATTTCTAATTTTAGTTGGCAAAATTTTTCATAAACTTATTAATGACATTGATTGAAGTCAATTAGTGAAACTATTGAAACCAATCAATAATACTAATTAAAGTTTATCAATGACACTAATTCAATTCAATCAATTTCAAATGATGTTTAAAAAATTTCAACGAATTTTATGGTTTAACAAGGATAAAAGTAGATATATTATTTAAATAAATTATATCTATTTAAGAAACGAGTTTTAGAAACTAAGATAACTTTAAGAATCTAACCTGATTAACCAAATATATAGTCAATAGTTGACAACTAAAAGTGACAAGGTGCAAAAATTGAAATTATCCAAAGTAACTTCAAATTAGTGTCAATGATTGCCTTCAATAGTGCCCTCAATTAGTATTATTGATTGAAGTAATTAAATTTGAGGGTATTTTGTAGTTTCACCATGGTCGCCTTTTTTTGTGATTCTTGATTTTCTCGAAGAAATTTATATATTTATAGATTAATTTAGTTTTTATTATTATTATTATTATTTTAAATCTATTCTTAAACCATGAAGTTGGGAGAATAAAGTAAAACTAAATAAAGTCCATTCATCATGAATAATTTGACTATTTAATTATCCGATCTCAAAACTAATTGGCGATACTAATTCAACACCACGATCACGAATTTAATCTTGAAAATTAGTATTTAGCTTTCATATTATTTAATCTTCTCACAAAAGAAAAAGAATAGTGATGGTTATTAGAGAATATGAGGTTCCACCTCAAAACCAATTGGTAACGAGAGGAGTAACTCATAACTCTTATAAATTCTTGTAGAACTCTCTACTTTTCCAATGTGGGACAATTGCGAGATCCTAACATACCTCCTTAAGATGATACCTCTTTTTGGGCTCATCAATCTTTGATCGGATTTCAATTTCATTTTTATTGGATCGAATATCCGTTTAGCCTTAATGGGCTCTGATTGTTGAGAATCTCACATTGATAAGGTGAGAATATCTCTTAGTCTTTAAAAGGTAGGCGGACTACTCCTCTCATCACTAATTAGTTTTGTGATGGATATCTTCGCTTTTTGATAATGGTCATCCATTTATTTTATTACTTTTTAATGGTGGGGAACTTTTTATTAAATAATCATAAATTACAATTATGAATATAAAAGATGCTTAATCTTTTCACAAAAGAAGAAGAAAAGAAAAACAAAAGAAGAAGAATAGTGGTTGCCATCCATTATTTTTGAAACCTTTTTAACGGTGGGGGAGATTCAACTCTTTGTCTAAATAATCATAAATTACAGTTATGGTGCATCTTTTAAGAGTAATGTTGTCTGTATGAATTTCCATATTTGCCCTTCTACTGAACTCAATCTTTCTCCAGGTTTTCTTTTGTATTTTTTTTTTTTAAATAACCAATTCCATTAACCAACGACAAAGTGAGAATTACATAGAAAGAAGTCATTCGTACAAGTTTCAATTGGAACGACCAAAAAAACTATCAGTTTTCTTAAATTTGGGGTGGTTTGATAGAGGCGAAGATAGTTATCTTGTGATATTTGTTCCATATTATTATCATGAAGAGTTTTTAACATTTTTATCAAATATATAGATTACTCCATTTATTCTTACTTAATTGTGAGGTGAAACCTTGTATTATCTAATATGATAAATATCAAAAGCTCTATATGGATGATTTGAACCCTATCCAAACAGGCATAAGCTTAAAAAGATATTTAATCTCCAAATTCCAATCGAACCCGAGAGAGTAAGTTATGGTCTTAGCACCGCCTTGTGGTGTTAAATCAAAAGGGCGAAGGTTTATGCCCTGAAAAGGACTTTTATCAACTAATTCTTTCTTAACTCAGTATTTATCAAATGCAAGCAAGCGACACAAAAAGGACTAAAACAGCAAAAGGAAGAAAAAGAAAATACAACATAGACCAGCTGAGACCTTACTTTTAAACATTAGATAGAAAAAAACCAAATTGAAAGAAAGTCAAATACAACACTAAGTAAGCCTCAAACCAGCCCAAAAAATTGACTGGTCAAGTAGAGCCAGGGGTTTTGTTCAAGAACCGAACCAACTCAATTAAGACTAAAGATTCGAGCTCTCAATAAGACCATCCACTTGCCTCTTCATCTTTAGAGCCTCATCTGCCCTTTCTTTTTTTTCTTCTTTTTTTTTTGAGTACATATCGGGGGAGGGGGGACAAATACCGATTCTCAGGATCGAACGTGTGACGCTGATGTTAAACTAGTTTACAACCAAATAATGAAACCATTGCGCCACTGACTCATTCGGTAGCCTCATCTGTCCTTTCGATCACTTGTTTACTTAACTTGTATCGTTGGACCAAATTGGATCATAATTCACGTAAATGTCATTTCTCATTGACTAATATGATCTCCTTAGATTTACTAATAATATCATCAACCTCACTCAACCATTTTTCAACAAAATATTTTGTAACTTCTGCATTTCTTCTTGCATTAGAGACCAATGTGTTGCACTGATTCTCTTTTCCTTTAGCATTTCAATTTCTCTCTTGAGTTTTTGGAAGTTTTTATTAAGGAAACATACCTATCTAGTTCAACCAATTGTCCCTCATCAAAAAGAGAAAGGAAAAGTCATTAGTTCAAATGGTATGACAATCACCTCCATTGATATGAGGTCTTTTTGGGTGATAACCAAAAACAAAGACCAGCTGATATCACCTTGACAAAATGGAATGACAATCACCTCCATTGGTATTAGCTCTTTTGTTTGATAACTGTTATGAAAACAGCAATCAACAACCAATACGAAGATAGTAAAGTAGCATAGAAGAAGGAAAAAAAAACATAAATTTACGTGGTTCACCAACGTTGTGTTGGCTAATCCACAGGCAGAGAGAGAGCGCAGTTTTATTAAGGAGAATTGAATAAATACAAAATACACATCATAATCGGCTAGGGTTTAATTCGAGTTTATATATGCACTATCATTAAACCCTATTACAGAATGCGGATGCGTAAGCGCATGCGGAACGCACAACAGAATGCGGAAACGCTTACGCTGCAGAGTGCAAATGCAGGATGCGCTAAACGAATGCAGATTTCATTGCTGTAATGCGAGATGCGTTCGCTGCAATGCGAAAAATGTTCAGGGCATATCTTAACAATAACAAAAAACAAAGCCACAAAAACTAATGCTTGACAATATCATATTGATGTGAAATATCTTTTGTGGGGTAGATGTACGTAATAGTAACCACTTCAAGTGCAACGATGTATTCAACAATTTTTCATATGACTGGAATAACATAGTCCATTGTCGTGTGTACTTGATATCGTAAAAAAAAAGAATCTACAAGATCTTTAAAAGTTAAAAGAGATCAAGAACAAATTGACCTCGATAGAAATTTTGGCAAACACACAAATAGAACAATGAAAATTATAATAAGGGATTGTTAAAAGAACAATTAAACACAACACATTCTCTTGTTTGGAACCCCACAATTACTCGAAATCAAGATGAACAATCAACGATTTTAAAACCCAATAAGTACAATCAAAAGTAAGTCGAAAGTCTCGTAAATCTTGCCAAATCGTTTTCAACTTGTTAAATTGGATGTCAATTATTATGGATGCCTGAAGAGTGGTGATAAATAGGGATCAACAATTAAGAAAAATAAAGAGAAACTTAAGACAAAAAGCAATTTGTGTGGTTCACTAGCTAGCTACATTCACAGATAAAGATGAAAACTATTTTACTTAGCTAAAATTTTAAAAGAGTTTATGTAATGCAGAATACAAAAACATAGATCCTATTATATATTTTGACTAGATTTTAAACACTCTCCATTTAGACCCCGACGTTGGTGACCAGACAACGAGTCCCTTAACCAAATAATTTGTAATTGAAAATTTTGAAAATAAGACAAGAATTGAAAAATGAATGAAATTATTTTTATTAAAATCAAAATAAAAAACTAAATCAAATGAAAATGGTTTGGACTCAATAGTTAAAAATCGAAAATATTAATTTGGTTGTCCGTTTGACACAAAGTTTGAGGGTGCAGGGAGGGGACAGCACACGTGATTCAATGTGGAGAGAGTAGCAGTTGCGTGAATCTTATTTTCTTACTAGATTTCAAATAAATAAATAATTTGAGATTTTAAAATTTTAAACTAAAATAAGTTTATTGTTGAGTGAATCTCGAAGTGGAGAAAGAAATGGTCCTACATGATTTCAAATAAATAACTTGTTTTGAACGTGGGTTGCTGGTGGCATGTGAGATTCTGTACTTACTAAAATATTTGTAAATATTATTAAATTAATAATTAACTATATCTTAAATAATCAAGTATATCTTAAAGTAAAACTAAATCAAGTTCATCCAGTTGTCAAAAAAAAAAAGAAATAATAAATGATCGATGTCAATAAGAGTAGAGTTCAAATAACATTTGATAAAAGAGAGGAGTTTAGGTGCCAGCCGGGCTCCACCCAAAATTTGCAGCTCTGCCATGTGTCAATATATGATTTGCCAAATAAATATATTTTGTTAATATGTAACGCCGTTTGCAAGTTAGAAAGCAAAACCCATATGAGAGAACATCCAAGTTTAAGAATTCAACGACATTAGAAGAAGAGAGATGAAATTAAATTCGAAATTGAAGAACACATCGACCCAAATAGAGATTAAAAGGATTTAGATTTTAATGGCAACTAATTTTAAAAAATAAAAAATAAAAAATAAAAAAGTTCCAATAAGTGGAATTTTTCCAACGTGATTGAGAACAGAAATCCAAACTTTGTGAACACAAAAATGAAATTTGAGAATAAGAGAGTGGAAGAAGATGAATTGATTTGGCTAGAGAGAGTGAAATAGAAAACTTTTCAAGCAGAATGTTCGATTTCATCCCTTTAGACCAATTAGTTCATCTTCGATTTGGGTCCCTTTTAGGCAAACAGAAAAGTTTACGGGGGATGAAATAGAAAATTTGTCATCTCCCTTTAGGCAAATCAATTCAGGGGAATAAGGAATCCCAAGCACGATGTTCGATTTGGGCCGGTTGGTTCTTCAATTTCGAATTTAATTTCATATTCCTTCTTTTAATGTCACTGGTTTGTTTAACTTTGATGTTATCTCATATGGGTTTTGCTTTGAAGCTTGGTTTATTATCAATTTTTGGAGTTAAATTTTTGTGCTTATCAGACCTAGATTTTGTGAGCAGGAGATGGAGGGAGGGGGTGAAACAAAGAGGGAGGAAGAAGATGAATGAATTAAAAGAAGGAAAAATGTGAAACCGACTTTAAAAAAAAAAAAAAAAAATCTATAAACGTGCAAACGGGCTTATGTATGAACAAAATACATTTATTTTGGCAAATCAAATATTGACACATGGCAAGGCTGCAAATTTTGGGTGGAGCCCGGCTGGCACCTAAACTCCTCTCCTTATATAATATAGTAATCATCACGTTAGAGATTCAAATTTCTCTCCCTCAATATTATTGTATCAAATTCTCAAAAAATAATTATTATTATATCAAAAAATAATAATAATAATAAAGTTCATCCATCTATAAATAATTTGACTATTTTTTTTAATTCAATAATTTGACTATTAAACTATAATGTTATTAGTTAAATAATTTTCACTCCTTAATTTCAAGTAAAAATTCGACATTGAATAAGCTTAAAAATACTTCCAACCTTTAAAAAAATTGTTGTTTATGAATTTTTTTTTTTTTTTTTAATGAGAAATGTTGTTTTTGATATATTAAAATAAATTGGACATTAGATCGGATCCAAAGCCGAACCGAACCAATGGTTCTATACTTTATTGGATATTGGATTCGATCTAATTTTTGAAAACTGAAGATATCGGTTCGATTATTGGTTTGATACAAAACCAACAAAAACAGAGCCGAAATCACCTCTAAGAGGCTGTTTAGCCCGTAAGTATGGGCGGGTCTGATATGAACCGCCCACCAATACCTATGTTTGGCCGGTGGGTGCGTTCATCTACATTATTTAAACGCCCGCCTTCTTTAAATCGTCTGCCACGATATTATTTAACCCGCCCACTTTTTTTATTACCCAATTTTCAAACCACCAACATTGTTTATTTAACCCAGTTTTCAAACCAATTTTCCGGTTTTTTTTTCTTTGCTTACTTCAGTTTTATTTTCCTGCACACCATTTTTCATTTTTATCAGTTTTCTCTATTTTTGTTTATTCAAATATGAAGGGGCTGTTTGTTTGACGTTTTTAGCTAGGAGTTAGATTTAAGATTTATTAATTCCTCCTCGAAAACCTATATCCAAACGAGTTTTTACCAACTCTTTCTCAATTTTATTTTTGAAAATAACTCTCATTTTTAACCATTCATTTTTAATCATTCATTTATAACTACTCAATCATTTTTAACCACTCATTTTTAATCATTCATTTCAAATCAATCAAAATAACTCATTTTTAATCCTTCATTTTTTATCATTTCTTTTTTAACTACTAAAAATAACTACTCATTTTAAATCTACATCCAAACAAGATTTTGAC
>JBBMKA010012546.1:0-33765 GCA_037833695.1 Sechiopsis laciniata
TATATATATAAAAGTAGGAAGAAGTTTACCAAATTAAGCACAATGATGTAGATAGTTTTGATCAAACATCTTATAATCAGATGGTAAAATTAGTTGTATGGAATGATATAGCAGAATAGTGGATGCTTTTTGTTATCGAAAAAATCCAAAATTCTTGTATTGTAAACAACAATAAGGTTTTGTAATAGTTTGGAAATCAAAATTAGGATACCAAGAAGCAGAATAAATTGAACCACCAAAGTCTATAAATTATAATAGCGAAATACCAATTTTCAGGATTGAACTGTGATCGATCAAAAGCTCAAGAGTAACCCAGCTTATGGTCGAGTAGCTTATTATCTTTATAGTCTAATGGTCGAGTAGCTTATTATCTTTATAGTCTAACTTCTTTTGTTTGTTAGTTTAACAATAGCTTAAGCCTTGATCCCTGTAAATAAGGTCAATTGGCTTTGCTGCCCTTACTGGCTACGTTCCAAGGTGTGAAGTGAGAGAGAAAAATGGGAGAGAAGGGGTTTAGAATCAACCCGTTGATATATTTATATAGTGTCTTCTCAAATAAAATTGTAACTTTTAACAAATTTGAAATAAAAAAGAAAAAGTTTAAAACAACCACAAAAGTTAAGGGTAAGATTTGTTGAAAACAAACAATAAAAGTTAAGACAATTAAAACTACATGGATTAAAATGAGAAATGACATTTTAAGCTCATTTCTATGAGTATTTTTTAATGAGAAAATTGATGGATGGAAGAAGTGAGTGCGTAGGAGAAATTGATTCTGTTCCATTAATAAAATAGAATGGTATTTTTAGACAGTGAAATTCTTGTATATAGTTCTGACCCCAATTCCTTTCTCTCTCACATTTTTAATTGAAGAAAATGGAAGATAAAGGAAACAACATGATGATTTTTGAGATGGCTTCTCTTGGGACAAATCTTCCTCCAAAGTAAGCAATTTTGGTCTTCTTTCTTCCCTATGTATCTAACCATATTTCACAATTGTTTTGGGCTGGTTTGAATTTATGTATTAGCAATCTTTTAACAATTGTGTTTGATGTTTGTTTGAGTATAGGAGGGGTTTGTCAAGGCATTATTCAGGAAAAGCAAGGTCATTTATTTGCATAGCTGATGTTCAATGTGTAGAAGACTTGAAGAAACCTAAACATCCCGATGCTACGAGAAGGAACAAACATTTTGATTGCAATGAAATTCATGTTCCTCCTTATCCTTATCCCTATCGTTCTCGAAGAACTTTAAGTAGTTCCCATTGTCCAATTTCATTCCTTGCAGCATGAATACCCATCACCACTTTCACTTTTCTCACCCAAATTCATTTCCTTTTTATACTTTTCTTTATTATTATTATTATTATTATTATGTTAAAATTGAGTTGAAATATACCATTTCTAGAGTTCCCTAAAATATGAGGGATGAACTAGTTGATACTTGAAATGTATTATTTATATATTATTATTAAAAAAAAAAAATAAAGATGATCGATTTTTTGTTCATAAATTTAACAATTTTGTTTCGAAAGCTTCCAAATTCAAAGATTAATGGTAGAGTTTTTCAAAATTTAAAGCCATAATGGAAACGAATCCCATCATTTAGAGGTTTTTTTTTTTTTTTTTTTGTGCATTTTTAAGAAATGCTTTTTTAAGAAAGAAATTAAATTTAGTAAAAATTAAACAAAAACGTAATCTAATAATACATATACTTATACGCAATTCATCCATTTAAAAATTTTAAATGGGTAATTATTACAAACTTAATAGAAGTGAATTTATATTAATAATGTGCACGAATAATGACTGTTACAAAACCTGCCTCATTTTTCTCCACGGCATAGGCCGCCACGTGACAACCAAATCCACTCCTCCGCCGCGCCGGCCATTTTCCCCTTTCCGCCGACCACCCTCCAGCTTAACTCCGGCGACTCTTTTCCGGCCAAATTCCACCCTTCTACTCAACTTTTTACTCCTTCCTTCCATTAATTTCTCTCAAACTTGGCTCGATTTCTCTTCTTCTCTCCTCTCTAATTCTAGGGCTCGCTTTTGATGGCCAAACCCAAGGCTCCGAAGCAAACCCTAGATTCCTACACTGTCAAACGCATCAACAAAACCATTACAGGTAAACACAATCCACTGATTCTTCCTTTTGTTCGAAATCTTTCTGATCTTCCCGAAATTTTGGGGGTTTTGTTGTTCTTAGCCGGCGATTGCGTGCTTTTGAGGCCTTCCGAACCGTCGAAGCCGTCGTATGTGGCTAAGATTGAGAAGATTGAGGCGGACTCTCGTGGGGCGAATGTGAAGGTTCATGTTCGATGGTATTATCGGCCGGAGGAATCGATTGGCGGTCGGAGACAGTTTCATGGCTCGAAGGAGTTGTTTCTCTCCGATCATTATGACAATCAAAGCACTGACACGATCGAGGGGAAGTGTACGGTTCATTCGTTTAAGAATTATACCAAGCTTGATGCCGTTGGAAATGATGATTATTTTTGCCGTTTTGACTATAATTCCGCTACCGGAGCTTTTATTCCCGATCGAGTGGCTGTGTGAGTTTTTTTCTTTAGTAATTGTATTGAATTGCTGGTTTTGATATTTTGTTCATATGAAATGTGATCATCATAACCATAATGGGTAGTCTAGGACTCTAGTAGTCAAAAGAAATTAAGAAACCAAAACATTATAGGTTCAATCTATAATGGTCGAATCAATTTCCTACGAATTTTCTTGACATCTAAATGATGTAAGATCGTGGTCACATCCTATGTTCGGTGAGAATAGTAGAGGTGCTCCTAAGGTGTGCTTCCCTCAAGGTCTCATGTTTGAGACTCACCTTTGACATTAATTTGTGGACAGCTCTCGTGTCTCTCGGTATATGGTTTAGGGACGGGTGTTGTTAACTCGGGTAATTCTGAAACGAAGCTCCGATTTCTCGATTTCCAAAAAAGGAAAATAATAAAGAAATGTGATTATCATTCTGACTTTACTTGTGCCACTTGACATGGGAAGAAATTGGTTTCTGTAGATTTCCATAGTGAGATTTACTAGTTTAGCTGCATTGTTGTTCCAGCTTCCAGCGTTGATTTTCATGATTATTTTTTCTGTTTATACTGTTAAGCAGTTTATGAGTTACAAAAAGCTCTTTGAATTTATGTTCTTATTGCCATTTTCATTTTTTGTGTTGGTGTCACATTTTATTTAAAGATCAAAATTTTCCAAGTCTTATGGATATGGTTATATCTCACTTTAGCCATATAAGCTCATAATCTCTTGTTTGCAAAGCTTTACCTGTTCTCCTGGTGCATTTTTTGGCTTGATTTTATGTTGCAGGTATTGCAAATGTGAGATGCCTTATAATCCCGACGACCTAATGATTCAGTGCGAGAGATGCAGTGATTGGTAAGCTGAGTGTGTATGATGTTATTGATTCCTTTTGCAGCCTTAACACACGTGCTAATAATTATGAAGGTATTTATTGTTTATAATGGCTAGGGTATGTTGTATAATTTGGGACTGTGGAATAGAAACATTATTACAGTAAAACAAATTGATATAAACTTACCAAGCTTGATACGATTAATGAATGAAAGAAAAAACAACATATGAAGGTGCTTACAAAAAAACAGCCCAAACAAGCCAAGAGACCACCTACAAAAACGGTCTGCATACAATAGAAATTACACCTTTATGATAATTAAATAAATAAAAAAAAACTTGGTAATTAAGGCCCAAAGAAAAACATAGAATTTAATGAGACCTCTCAACCTCATTAAAAATTCTATTAATTTTCTCACCCTTGGTACACATGCACTGTAAAATAGCACACAATCCCACTTTTCACAATAATTCCCCTTCTCATGAAAGGGAGGAGGAGCAAACAACTCCACGAATCATCTATATTTGGTTTTTTGTAGCCATCCCTCATTGACATTAGACACCCCTCGAACAAGGAAAAATGAAATCCTTTGGCTCCAGCTCACTAGATCATTCTCATGGAATGAAATCGAATTATTCCATAATCAGTGATAAGGAAACCCATACAGACAAATTCATACAGATAAATTCATTGACAATGTTTTTTGTGTTGCTCTTGAATGGTGTAGTAAATTATACCTTTTAATCAATAGCTATAGTCTGGTGTAAATTACACATTTACAATAATTAGTTATGGGTTGACTTAGTGGTTATAAGTTTAATTTATGGTGGTCACTTATCTATAATTCTTATGGATTTCCTTGACTACCAAAAGTAGTAGGGTTAGACGGTTGTTCCGTGAGAATAGTGGAGATGTGCGTAAGCGGGCCTATACACTTGCGTATATAAAAAATATAATAATTGGAAGTGATTCTTGGATCTTCCATGGTTTGAGTTCTGGCTTTCCTCGCCTTGCTGTTTGTAATTTCATATCATCTATAAAATGATTTTATTATAAATGAAAGAGGTTATGGGTTTAAATCCAGCTTTTTAGAAAGAGGCCTAATAATTAAGAAATCTTGCTTTTGGGTGTCAACTAAAAAATCTGAGGTTCAAATTCCCACCTCTACATGGTGGTGAATTAAAAAAAGAAACCTTGTCTTCATCAGAGCTGGTCTTTGGTGGGTGAAGCCTTCCTAGAGAGATTGTTGGGGTGGATCATGAGTGTAATGCAAGAAGTTTGAACTGTGAGGAAATAGTACAATAAAACTGGTCCACAATTTTCTGGAATTGAATTGTTTGAATAGATTCCTAATAGGTTTTTTTTTGGATAGATTCCTAATAGGTGAAGATGAAACAAACGACCAGTTAGTCTAGTCTTGATTTAAAATCATTTTCACTTTTACTGGATGCTGAAGTTTTTTCTATTATTAAGTTTTGAACTTCTATACATCAAAGTATATTATCTTTTTATTTTAATAGATCAACATCTGTATATTCTGAAATACTTCGATTAAATTCATTGAAGTCCTTGCAAAAGTTGGTATTAGTTTTTTGAAAATTTGTGGAATAGTGGGATGGAACATCATGTCACGGATATCAAAACAAGATGTTTTACTGAAGATTCTGAACCAATGTTATTTAGAAGATTACTTTAGGTGTGGAGAAAGAAAGAAATGGACCCCTTATGTCTTCGGGCTCTTTATTTCTGAAGGAATGATGAAAGGCTAATTGCATGTGACAACATTACCATTTATAGAATTATGTTCAGGAAATGATGTTTAGTACTAAATCTGCTTTCAATTGATTTACCTCTGAGGTTGTTATATTGATGTCTGCTAAGATATTTTGTGATTCCTTTGTCCTATGCATGGCTTGACATTTGGGTCTTAAAATGGATGATATTCTTGATTTAGGTTTCATCCTGCTTGTATAGAAATGACTGCAGAAGAAGCTAAAAGAGTTGACCACTTCGTCTGTGAAAGTTGTTCTTCAGAGGGTCAAAAAAAGAAGTTGCAGAATTCACAATCTACATCTAAAATTGCAGAGACAAAGGTATTTGTGAAGCTACTGAATATAAATGCCCTTTGTTGAACACAATCTAACTCCATGTGATATTTTAAACTACCCCTGTTTTATTGAGCATTAAGGTAGCAGGTGACAATCATGTCATGCACATTTTTATTTTTTGATTAATTAATGTTCATTTTTTATCTTTAGGTGTTTCTTTCTCACTTGGGTGGTAGGTAGTATAATGGGAAAGAAGAGAGTTAAATGAGCATGAAGGAAAAGGGTCATGGGCCATCCAAATAATAAAGGACGTAAGGAAAATGGGGTTCAATCTATGGTGAGGTGACCACCTACTTAAGGTTTTATTGCTACCAAATGTATTAGGGTTAGAGAGTTATCTTATGAGAATAGTCAAACGGTTCACAAGCGGGCTTAGACACTCAGGGAAAGAAAAAACTAACTAGGAGACTGATAGGTTTGGGCATTTAGAGAAATTAGGATTAATATAAGGATAAATGGGCAATTAGTTAAGGGAGTTGGTTAGGGATTCAATTATAAACAGAGGGTGGGTGTGAGTGAGGAAAGTATCCCAAATATTGAGTGAAATCTTAGTGAGCTCAAGAGCTCTAGAGAATGAGAGATTCCAAGTCCTATTAAAACTTGAGTTATCATGTCTTTTGACTTCAGCCTAGATCTTTTGGATCTTATCAAATATGGAAGTGTTACTAGTAGTTCTTGTTCTAGTAATAATAATGTGTGTGAGCTAAATGCTCAATTCAATCTTTCATTTCGTTTTGGTTAATTTATAAAAGCCTTACACTTGGTTAGTGAGAATTAACCGTTTGATAATTTTTTTGTGGGAAAATAGTTTTAGATAGTTTGAAATTCCATGAGTAAAGTAGTTCATCTATCTTATAAATATTATGTTAGAAGGTTTCCTCATCTTTCTAATGCAGAATCTTCAACATGCCCCTCACAAGATGGCGTCTCTTTAGGTTCATCATTCTGGAATTGAATTCCAATTTATTTTGATTAGACCTAATACCCATTTGGACTTAATGAGTTGTAATACCATATTAGATAGTATATGGTTGCATTTCAAAACTAATTAGAGTAGTTCAGCTATCTTTTTATAAATGTTAGGTCTCCATGTGAATTCTCAACGACTAGTTGTTTCTTCCCTGGGAAATATGGTTGTCATCATGATAAATAATATGTTCCTAATGTTGTTTCAGGTGGATACAAAACGACGCCGGAGGTGACGATAGCATAGATTACCAAAATACGGCGACTTAGAGTCGTTAAGAATCAGAGCTTCTAACTATATCCAATGAGTCAGAACAAGTGCATAGAGATTGTAGGATCATGTAAATACAAACTCCATAAGTCCTGATTCATTGCTGGAAGAGAGACAGACTGGTTTGAAATGTGTTGATGTTCTTTAATTTGGATGGAGCAAACTAAATCAAGCCAAACCAAACAAAACCCCTTTCTTCTGTGAAGGTTGCAGATTTGTTTTATTTCCTGCAAAGCTCCAAAACTTTAACTCTTTTGGAATCCAATTTTCTCAGCATTCTTAGCTGATGATGCTGATGTATAGGTGTCAATGGCAGTAGGAAAGAGATTGGTTTATGTAATTATATTTTCAAACTATGGACTTTAAGAGAGAAATTGCCATGTATTTGATATAAATTATCAAACCATTATGGATTAACCTGATAGTTATGAGGACCTTGAAAATTTTAGAAGTTATAGGTGACTATTTATTTATGAATTAATTTTCTATGAATTTCATTAGTACTAAATATAGTAGTGTCAAGATAGATGTTTTGTGAGATTCGTCGAAAAGGCACCTTTCCGATCATTCATTGGCTTCTATTCTTTTCAGTTGATCATTTATATAGTCGCTCAATCATATTGGTGTTTATACAAAGAAAAAAAAAAAAAACTAAATAATCTGTACACAGTTCATCAGTCAAAAAGCAACCAAAGTCAATTATATAATTAAACGAATTTATTATTGTTTTTACTTTTTCACAATTTTCTTAACTGCCCTCTTTTGTAGCTCACATTGACTTGGCATCATTTGATCCTTACTCAACTAATTTATTTAATTGAGTAGGATCAAATGATTGTTTTCAAATATTTGAAGTAAATTTATGTATGATTCTCCATTCGCTTCCCAATAGAATCCATACTTTCACATGCAAAGAAATAAGCTACCTTCATTTTCAGTTTTCTGATAGAAGTCAAATTCAAGCAATGTTATAGGCTTAAAACAAATTGGTACAAGTTTGATTATTGAAATAAATGGAGCCAAAGAAGAATCTTTCAATTTAGCTACTAATGAAATCAAACTTTTTCAATATTAACTCATCTGATCATGAGTATTATTTGATGGTAAAGGTATTGAAATGGCATTCTTCTCATTGCAAATGGTTTTCATTTCTGCTGACTCAACAACTCGTCCACCGGGTGCCAGTGTCTGTTGAAAAACCAAAGAGAATCGGCTTCGACCGCATATCCATCTTGATTCCTGTTCCAACCGAAATATGCATGAGTTCGGTTCTTTATATCGAATATGGCATGGCCAAAGCTTGCTTCACGATATGCTGAGTACGCTGGCTGTGGCTCCGACATACTGCATCACAAAACAAATAAATTTATGGTGTATCAGATCAAAAAGCAGAGAACATCTTGCACCATGAATCCATGTGTAGGGTATAAAATGAGATATTGAAGTTTACTTGGTTGCTAGGCCTTCAAGGTTTCCTCCATCACCTATGGTTATGTATACAGGTGCAGATTGATCGTTCACAGGAACACAACGGCCATTCACGATGTTGTAAGCAATATTTGAAATCCTTTCCTGTATTTAGCAAAAGATAATTGTCCTTTGTTACTAATAGCAAATGGAAATCTTGCGATAGATGAAAAACCTAGGTTTTTTATGTAGGTGAATATCTAGACTATCTTATGTGCCCTTCGAATATTCTCACTGGGACAACCATCTGACCCTATAAAATTTGGTTGTCAAGAAAATTCGTAGAAAATTAATTCTTAGGTAGGTGGCCATCATGGATTGAAACTATTATCTCTTAGTTTTTCAAGACCTTATTAACTAGCAGACCAATTCATGATGGTTGAAAAATCTAGGGGGCCGCTTGTTTGTCTTGGTAATCGTCATCAAATTCTAGCTCGCTTGTATTGAAGAAATTTTGAACTCTTTTCAAAGAGAAAATTGGAATGATTTCCATGAAACCAAACATATAGATAGGATTTCGTTTTTTTTTTTTTATCCGCCAGCTTGGGCGCACCTTGAGTAACGTCATAGAATATGCCACCTGACCCTACAACATTTGGATGTCAAAGAAACCCGTAGCAAATTAATTCCTAGGTAAGAAACAATGGATTGAACTCATCACCTCTTAGTTTCCCAAAACCCTCTCGACCACTAGGCCACCATGATGGTTAGATAGGATTTGGTTCTAAAACAAAATTCCAATTCCAAAGACTTGAGCAGATCATCTGAGTCTTATTCTCGAACTTGATAAACTATATCAAGCAACAATGGTAGGATTGGAAAGGAAGGTTAAGAGAAAGCGCTCACAGATCTTTCATAGGCATGAACATGGCCAGCAAAGACGACGTCAACTTTGTATTTTACAAACCAGGTCTCATACATCACTCGCATAGATTCTCCTTCCATGTAATGATAGTTGTAGCTGTTGTACCAAGGGGAATGCATCAGAACAATCAACCATGGCGTTTCACTTCTATTAACTTTTGGGAACTCCGCTTCGAGCCATTTATATTGAGGAGTGTATTTACCTGAAAAAATCATGAAGTGAAACAAAAGAAATATGTTAAGTTGTTTGTTGAACCAGAAATAAAACAAAACAATTTCTAAAACCTATATAATTTTGAGAATAATTCATAAAGATGTTAGAATACAAATATGAATAAAGGAGAACGCTAATAAAACTAGAGAAGTGGTTACCATAAGCTGAATATGAAGCCAAGACTATGATGTAGGCAGGACCTCTCTTGATTGAGTACCAAAAAGGAGCTGGGCTCTCGGACGCTTTATAAGGAACGTGATAACGGTTAGTATATGGCTTGAAAGGTTCGGTCTCACCCTGTAAAAGAACATGTCAGTCACCGATATCCTAATTTTATCTAGGCGACCTTTTGGCTAGATAACAATTTTTTTAAAATCGGGGAGGAACTTGGAACTTTCCTCCTCTAAACCCAAGAACACCATTGACCCGCCCTTAGATTGTGGCACCGTTTTGGCTAGAGAATAATAAAAGATCTATTTCCAAGACTGTTCCCATTTAAGTCATTTGCATACTTACAATTTCTGGGACATAATCAATTTCATGATTTCCTGCTGTCCAAATCCAAGGCTGATAGGCAGTGCTTCTCTCTGTGAATCTCCCCCATGTATCCCATCTTACATTGTCATGAAATGGATAGTTATCAGCATAAGATAGATCCCCCACAAACAATACTGCTTGTCCTTTATGTGGGCTTCGTTCATAATGCGTCAAAGTTATATTTGAATCAAAACTCTGGCCAAGATCCCCTGCAAACGACGTTAAACAGAAAGATGTTGAACGAACAAATCAGAGCGACCAACTCCACATAGGAGTTAAAAAGATCCCAGCAACTCTTGAAGAATCAGACATCTAAGCTAGAACTCTAGTGAAAGAAAAACATAGCTAGCTTGTAGGAAAAACAAACAAACAGCTGTGGCCTGAAAAATTAACTCACCTATGACACCAAATGTATAGGGGACATCGGGACCGACTTCTGGAGGAGTGAAAAACCAGAATGTTCTTGGAGAGTATCCAATTCCCACTTCATAGTAGTACTTGGTGTTGTACTGCCAAAAGGTAAACAATTTTCTTTTTGCTGTTACAGAATTCAGAATTCACAAAGCCTTGACAAGTAATCTAGATTGAATTGGCTATACCTTTAAGTTTGCAATGGTGCAATGGTGAATGTAGCCTGAAGTGTAATTGTAGAACTTATAAGTATATACTTTTCCAACGGCCTCTTTCTTTTGCTTGCTTTTGTCACTCCAATACAATACTTTATTTGATCCTGGTTTGTTTGGAGTGACCCATGAAACAATCACTGCCTTCCCTTCATGATCTCCTTGTGTGATATGAACCTTTAACATTCAATAACAAAACAGATGGGTAAAAATCGCTAAAAGTTGTAACCCACATGCAATCATTACATCACCAAATAAAACCAAACTTATATTAAAGAAAAAAATCAATCAATATCAAACCACAAACTAGCTTTGGACGTGTCATCATCAGTCATATTCAGAAATTAGAGGGAAATAGCTTTGGAATTATCTGGGACACCCATGACGCAAACTTCATCATTACTAACCTTGTGCTCCTTCCTCTCTTTAGAGAGCTTTCACTTCTTTTCATTGGTATATAGGCTTGTTTATATCTGGTTTAAAAAAAAAAAGGCTTGTTTATATCTAATGTTTCTATGTATCTGCCCTCTAATTTGGTCATTGTACTTGGTTATCTTTCGTTGTTTCGTAGGCCCACAGTAACATTTTCAACGATCAATGAAAATGTTTATGTTTCCTTTAAATAAATATGTTTAAAAAAAGATTAAACCACAAACGATTGGGTGAACTCCTGTTCATGTGATTTAATAAACAAGAAATGCTGTCAAGAACATTAAGAAAAGTTCAAATACACCAAAGTTTATCAGTTTAAGCTTTTGAATTCAATGTTAGTTTAACATGATATCAAAGTAATAACTCCAATGTTCGAAACTCTACAACTCAACATCGATAATCACTTGTTGGATATCTTGCTAATTTCCAAGCCAACAAGTAATGTGGGAGTGTTAAAGAATATAAACAAGAAATTAAATATACCATAACAAACATCTTCACCAAAGTCTATCAGTTTAAGCCAGCTTAAGTTTTTGAGATCAATGGTAGTTCAACAAACATCTTTATACTGTACCAAACAGAAAGCATAACAAATGGGATTTAAAAAATAGAGAAAGAGAAACCTGTTGAGGAGCATTATAACCAGAAGGCACAGCAAAAACATCACTATCAAGAGGCATATCCACAGTTTTCTCAACCTTCCTCAAAAACCGGCTTGTTTTACCTCCATTACAGACCTCAACTCCATTCAAAACCACAACCAAAACACCAAAAATCAAACCAAACCCTAGAAATCTCATCTTCTAATGGCGAAAATCAAAACCCTCCCCCTCAGAACTCGATTTCACTATCCCCCCTTATTTATAAACCTACAAATCCGAGTAAAATATCATCAAAATCAAAATATCACAGAGATTTGAAAAAAAACTGGAAAGATAAGTCAATGGCGAATCGTACCCCACAATGAAGTCAACTTTGAGATCGCAGGATGCACATAGCGGCATATTCCGATTTGACTTTTTAGATGTCCGTGATTCCATGGAAATCGATCACAGAAAAGGCTATTTTTATTCATTCCGTTTTTTTTTTTTTCGACGTTATCGTCTCACTTCTCCATCTCAGAGCCGGCTGCGACAAAATGTTCCATGGATTCTGTAAGACAATATGGATAATGACAGAGATGAAGTATAATTTGATATTTGTTTATTGAGGTTTTGATATTAATATGCCTAATCGGTTTCATTTTTGTCGTTTTCTTTTGATGCATATTATGGAGGTTAATCTATGGCTTAGTTCATTTATTTTTTCTTTTTCTTTTTCTTTTTTTTAATTTAAAAAAAAAAGTTCATTTTATTTTTTTCTTTTTTTTTAGCGAAGACACTATTTTGTTTTAGACTACCAATACCCACTCCTTAAACTACTTTAGTTAACTTGCAAGATATGTTATCTTTAGTAGGTATTAGTAGTTTTTATAATTTAGCCTCAAGTAATTAAGATATGTTTGATGGAGTATAACTTGACACGTGTAGAGTTAAATTTCCATATAATGTATCTCACATTTATTATACTAAAAAATAGATTTACATAATGGTTGATTTAGAAAGGAACTACCTCGATTTCAAAAAAAAAAAAAAAAAACTACCTTATGTCTAGACACGCTCTTCTCTTTTAGTCAATTTTTTTTTTTTTTTTTTTTTTCTCTCTCTGTTATTTTGTGAACTGAAAACTAATTAACAATATCTATTTTGATTCTTGTAATTTCAAAATGGCTATTTTAGTCTCTAAACACTTTATAATATCATTTTTTTAGGCTAACTATTTTTTTTTTAGTTTTTCATTTTTGAAATGTAAGCATACAACTACCTAACTATATGTTCTTTCTTATTTGAATGTCTACATCTTACCTATATTTTTAAAAATCAAATTCAAATTTAAAAACTAAAAAAATATATCTTCTTAAAGCTTATTTTTGTTTTTTAAAATTTGATTAACATTCACATACTCACTTAAGAAAAGATGAAATACATTATAGAAAATTTGAGTAAAAATAAATTTTAAATTTCAAAAAACAAATAATTCTTAAAGACGGTCTTGGTTTTTTGTTTTTATTTTAATTTAATTAGGTGAAATTTGAACTAATCTCAATTCAAAAGGATGAAAGAAAAAAAAATTGCCCATCATTAACTCACAAACTTGTCCATTAAAATAAAACTCCACAAAATTCTTATATATATATATTGGTACGATTATCAAAAAACATTCTAGAAAACAACTTAAATAGATGACTACCATAAATTCAAGAGAATTTACCTTCAGCAACATATTCTACCTTTGAGATTATATTTGTAGCATAATTTTTAAAATAATTCATCTATAGCACATGATTTTCTATAAGTGATAGAACTTAATCAGTGATAAAATTAGTCTATTGATAGAATTCAACTAATGATAAAATTCAGTATGTGATAGAACTTTATCAAGTGATTGAACTCAATTTAGATTTTTTACTACAAATGAATTGATTTTGATTTTGTGTTATAGATAGAATATTTTGTGCTTGTTTATTGTACATGCAAAATCCTCTTAATACAATCCAACACATCTTACATCTCATGCCATTTTTAATCATTAGATCAATCCATTTAAACAATTCTGGAAAACTAGCTCAGAACCAGTAGCCTAATAGCCCATTTACATAAATATTGCAGACATAGATATATTTATTTATTTATAATAAAAAAAGAGAAAAAAATAAGTACCCCTGTTTATTGTTACACTAGTTCATCACTGTTACCACTTACAAAGGCAGTGGCCAATCTATGAACCCATTTATTTCCCCTTTGTAACATATGTAAATGAAAAATCAACAATAATAAAAATCGCTAATGGCCAAAACCTCAAGCACTTCTCAACAAGGACAATGGCAATCACCTTACCATATTTAAATTAATAAATCAATAGGAACCACTCCCGTGCAAAAACCATGGCTTCATATCGAAAATCATGTTATTCATCATCTTCATCGAGCAATGCAAATGAGAAAGGATCGAATTTGTACCCGTCTCCCTCGTAGAACTTGTTTTGGAACTCGACCCAATGAAGACGCAGTGCATGAAGGAAGGCACTTAGGGTCTCCATCAATAGCAGCACGCCAATGGTAGCGAAAATGAAAACGATAATGCCTACTATTAAGATTATAATGCTGTCGTACCTGAGAAGCAATGAAATATTTTGTTATTGTTTTGTTCAATCAATGCAAGTTGTAATTAGTAATTACCATTCACTAGACAACGGTCTAAAAGTAAATCAGGTGCATAATGGGGACTACCCATTTAGGTCAGTTCTCTGTGTCTCCTAGTCTATAATTCAGAACAACTCAAGGACAAAAAAGGTAATGAAGAAGAGTTACGTACCCCGCAGATAGAACGAGAACCTTGTCGTAGAACACGCTTGACAACTCTGAGTGCGCAAGACTAGATAACAAAAAGAAAAAAAAAAAAGATTAACAAACCTTAATGAGAACAAGTCGATGAAAGCAATATGTTATTCCTAGTACTGCACTCTGTTCATACATAACAAGTAAAGTTTCTTTTTCTTTGAAGGAAACATAGAATTTTTTAACTCCAAATGGCATATTGGGTTCCAACAGAAGTTAAAGAATTTTAAGTTCTAACGTATATCAAATTTCATTCACATGTATATGGCAATGTGTCAGAAAAAAGGGAAAAAGTACCATTTAAATAATCTTTCAAAAAATATCTATACATACTGTCGATGAATGTTGGGGATAGCTTACACGCACCTCAACTATTCTCACGGGATATACCGTCTAATCCTACAATATTTGAATGGCAAGAAAATTCGTAGGAAATTATTTCTTAGGGAGATGGTCATTATGGATTGAATCCATAACCTGGAACCACAAGACTCTCTTTAACTACTAAGTCAACCCATTTAAATAATAACCTTTTCAAATAGTGAATTCTATAATCGATAAAAGAGAGCTAATGCCAAATACACAGACCAATAAACTGAAAATGGATGCCACTTGATTTACATACCTTAAAGCCCATAGACGAAGATAGGAGGCTGTATTTGACACTGCTCCAAGCACAAATTCAATGGTATGTATAAGCTGATGCACAAAAACCTCACTGAACTCGAACTCCTCATGACCATGTGAATCATGATGCGACTCCAACTCATGGGAATCATCAGCACTTGGAAGTGGAGCATAAGAATCGCCTTGGATCCTCTGAAGGAAACATGATTGCAGAACTTAGTCAGATATAACAAGGGAGAGACGCCACCCCACCCAAACACATACACACAACAATGTCTTAAAATCAATTAAGGATTACGCCTCGAGGCAAGGCTCTAACTTTTAGCCTTGAGGCATGTGCCTTCTTTGGATCATAAGAGACTTACGCCTCTATGAAAATGTATTGAAGTTTAAAGTCCGACTAATGGTGAAAACAATAGTATTAATTTTCTCCATTCCTTAAGGTTTAAATCATAACAATTTCAACTATTACTATTTTTACTACCCCTACGCTTTAAAAACATTCAATACAAATAATTTATAGAATAACTCGATCATATCATCACTAATAGTAGCGATGTTACAGATATCTTTATAGAAAATTTGTTCTGATAATTGTTGAGATGATTTTTTTCTAACTTTTATATAAGAATTATGTTTGCAATACTTGTTTACACAATTTTAGATTTTGTATAATGTATTTAATGAATAATGAGGCTTACGCCTCATATCTCCTCAAGGCTTGCACCTCGCCTCTTCGGGAGAAATAATCTCGAGGCTGCATTTAGCCTTTTAAAACATTGTACACAACTAGGGCAAGTAAGAGCATCCAAAGCATACCTGTTCGTGCTGTTTCTTCAAAAGAAAAGGCTTTGGAAGCAGCATCCATGGCACGGCAATAAGGGCCAGTAAGAGAAGCACAATCTGGAAATAGTAGGGAAAAAAAGAAGCGTATGAGTAAAATAAATCCAAAAGTTCATAGGAACATAAATATTAGTAGAAGGAGGAGACCTGAACATTTTTCTGCCCAGGAAAAAGCTGATTTTCACCCAGATCATCGGTGGGGCCAAGAAACATGTATATCATTACGTGGTACAGATCAGCGTTTGAACCAGTGACCCACTTTATGATGATGAGAAGGGAAAGATAACCGAAAAGGCTGTTCAGAAATATTATCTGTGGCAGGAATTGAAACCTGAAAATTGTACGCATGAATCAATTCAGTGTTTTTTTAAACCTAGTCAATTCAATGTTGACGAACAATGCAAACAATTTTTTTTTTTATATCGGGAATTAGAGCTTTGCCCCACCTACCCGGGGCACCTGCCACTGCGTCCGTTGCAAGGTCCAGACTTGGGAGGCAACAAGAAATTTCACAATTAAACTCACCAGTTAGTGTCTAACCAAAGACTTTCAAAGGATCATACCTTAGAGACACCAAGTCTCTACCAACAAAGTGACCAGTGTGAGAAGTGTAAACAGGCAATTTATTCACAATAATGATTATTTACAATCATTTTTTTATACAGCAGTGTGATAAACCCCAAGTAAGTAGAGTTTTATTGAAATCTACTAGAATAATATTGAAAAATAGAAGATTGAAGAACTACAAATATAACCCCCCAAGTATTTGAGGTACTTTGAACCTCCCCTCTCTTAAGCTACCACTTAAGCCTAAAAAACTAAACAGTCGTCTACCTTCATACTCATCCCACCCTCTGTATTACCCCACAAGATAGCAAAGAAGCTAGTGTGCACAAACTCTGCTCTTATCTCAAGAGGGAAAACTCATATGTAACTCCCTCTTCAACCATAGAGCAACAGTACATTGTATCCTTAAGAATACTAATAGCATTCCTATCACAGTGATTCATACCTAATTTAATTATAAACAGTGAAAACTAAGTAAAAACATGGAACAATAGAAAAGTAAAAAATGCACAAACAACTCACCAGACATTGATGCTGTTTCGGAAAAATGTAGCATTGAAAAAGCTTATTATAATTCCAAGGTTCATTTGTGCAACTCCAAGGAGGATCGACATTTTCATTTTCAGAGAGTTAAGGAACGGAAGCTCACTTCGAGTGCCATGCCATACAGGATCCAAGCCAAATGGATATGTAGAGCCGACCTTTATCAACCCCACAGTAGCAGAATCACTACAATGACAGGTTACATGAGTGACTATCATAACTAAGTCAAAGAGCATGAATTATAGAAAAATGTAGAAAGAGTACATTAAAGGTTTTTTTTTTATATAGGAAATGAGTACATTAAAGGTTACTGTGATATACCTGCAATCAGGACTACGACATGCATATGCTGAGCGACCAAACAGTTCAAATGGGACTGAGAAGAACTCATTATAGATCAGACCCGTGTATATCGAAAATAGCGACATCATCAAAATGACATAGCGTCCACCAAAGGCCATTTCAGTGATATCTCCAAGCTTCTGAAATTTCAAAAAAGAAAAATTGTTAGATTTCACCAAACCCCCTCCAAATAACAAAAATTATCCAAACTTGTACGATAGTAAGGAAAAATAAGCACAAGCAATGCCATCTGGGTCAAAATCCCAGCTGTTATGATGACAAGATTGTTTTTGGAAAATTATTTTTTCATGTTCTTTTAGAATATTCTTACACAACCTGTTTTTTTTAGAATAAATGAAGTTTTTGTTGTTTCACAAAATCGGTTTGTGAATAGTAAACAACAATAATGTTAACTTTTACTAGACAAGGCTTTGCCCAATCTTTGTTATTGGTGATTGGGTGGGGGTGTTTGGTTTTTGTTCTTACATACCTTCATTGTACCTTTTTTTATAGGAAACAAAAACTTTTCATTGATTAGTGAAAAATTTACAGAATCCTATTGAGAAAACATTATAAACAACTTATTTGAGTGATAATTGTAAATCTGTCAATGGGATAACCCAATGAAATTAAATGCAGGGTTTAGATATCATCTAATTCCTTCATTGAAACTATAATTGGTGCAAGAGCTTCTACCATTAATAAAACTCACGATACGGTCATTCCAAAAGAGAATTCAAGGCTATTGATTCAAAATATGACCATTCCTAAGAAATCGGTCATCCACAATAGTGAACGCTTCCATGCTAAGAATATATCTAACAACTACCATGAGTCAAGCAATAAGTAAAACTTTTCTCATGTTTGCTACCAAACTGACTAAAATAATCATGAGATTCATCGGTAAGACGCATCACATCATTTTAAAGGAAACTAACTTCAAAGTTTAACAAAAACATTTTGCTCGGTACAACATCATATTTCTGAGACGAAAGTTTAAATTAGTATTCATCATATTTCATCATATTCTGTGTTAAATTAGTATTCAGTTCTAGGAAATTACCTGAGAAGAAAGTTTTTTTTCCCGTAATATAAAATACAGCGTTGAAAGTAACAAACATATTCCATGTCCCCAATCACCAAACATAACAGCAAATAGAAATGGGAACGTGACAATGGTGTATACACCAGGATTGGCCTCTTGATACTTTGCCACCCTGTAATTACATAGCAGTAAGTTCAGTCATATTTCTGCCCAATAACATGTTGACCAAAAATAATATGCAATTAAACTGGGAAGATCTGTCAAAAAAAGTACTAATAAGAAATTAACGAAGCTCTCAACCTCTTTGATAGGGTTGGGTCTTAGTAGAAATAGGAATAATATAAGGGTATGTTAGCAATTACTTGGGGAGTAAGTTAGGGTATTTTATTATAAATAGAGAGTGTTAGGGTAGGATTTAGGCATCAAAATATTGAGTAGATTATTGAGTGATTATCTTGTAGGGCTCATCGAGAGTATTCTTTTGAGAGGGGAGATTCCAAGACCTATCAAATCTTGGCTTATCTTGTATTCTTTTACTTTTGATATAATCTAGATCCTGGATCATATCATTCTTCCTACATAACTAGAAAGTACTACTTGGAGAATGAAAACTAATTTTCCCAATATGGAGCATGGTTTAGCTCAACATAAGAACTCCAGGTTACCACTTACCACAACGGTCGGGAGAGTGACATTTTTTAACTAGAAGGGGAAGACACGGGATTCTTTAAAACTATAATTATCATGAATTTCTGAATAGATAGTATAAGTACGTTCCCTTCATGGGTTCAAAAGAAATTATCATTTAGTAAAAGAATGATAGTAGAAATAAAAAACGAAATCCTCTTAATGGTTGGCCTTAATCTAGCCAGAGGGAATAACCAATGTGAATGGTAAGCACAAAGATTTATTCGTTATTCACTATTTCATATAGTAGGAAATTACTGTTGATAGTTAAAAATTCCATATTATTCCACTGCCATGGATTTTGGGTCAAAAAAAAAATCATCTATTTTTTTTAGTGTAGAAGTTAATCATACTAACTTACCCATATGCATCCACAATTTCTTGAAAGGCAGAGGAGAATTTGTTTGTCTGAAAATAAGTAGGTGGCGCTTCTGTCGTTAATAAAACCTGGAAAATTGGTCCAACTTGAGAGTTGGAATCAGATGCTGCCCGGTGGAGTGCATCTTGAATCTGCAATATCAAGTTCGGTCTCAAAAGTAATATTCAATTCTTGTAACAAAAAAGTTTGATTTATATTTACATAACTCATAAAACTACCAAATAAGCAGAATAGTTTACCTGCTGTGTTGCAAAAACAGGACCCCACCCCTCGGCAACCAGACATTTTTTGGTTACATCAAGGCTAAGCATGTTCAAGATATGGTATATGGATTTTTCCTTCCTCGCCTTCAGAGGTCAGAAAGTAATGTAAGATAATTAGAACAGCAGAATAATCAACAATTAAAATTTTGCGTCTACATTAGATCCAAATTTAATATGTGAATAAAAGTTTTAGTAGTTTATAACAAACCATGAGATTCCAATTTTCAAAATGTTCTCCAATAGTCTGCAAAAGATTACCCCTGTGCAGCAGCCCAACATCTATTGTAGTCTTCAGCTCAGACAGTTTTCCAGAAACCTATATTCGTGGTAACATAGTTGATGTTAGAAGGAAAAATCTTGAAATGGAACTTCAGAAAGAAACCAACAATGACAATGACAAAGGAAATTAACACGAATAAGTCTTGGAAAATGAATTTTAAGGGATTCAAATTTCTTTTTCAACAGAAACTATGTATAATCAAATATGAGATTAAAACTTCAATGATTTCATTTCACATTATAAAAAAAGCTTCTCTAAAAATCCTCTCAAAAAAACCCTAGCATCCTGATCTTTCCTCCTATGGCACCGGGAAGGAGGAAAGGTTACCCTCCAATACTGTGTTAATCTTCTTCACAATCCCGACCACTCTCTCTCCCTCGGCGCTGCAACTAATCGTATTTTCTTCTGCCTTTGACATCGATCTTATCTTTCGCATCTCTTTCACATCCTTTCTACTTTCTTCCTCATTGACGCCACCTCTCATGTCACATGCCAAAAGTTCCTCCCCGTGTTTCTCTTCCTGAAACTATAGCGTTGTGTTTCTATTCATCTCCATTTCGATAGACTTGGGCCTCCAAAGTATGTTCTCTTGTGGGAACGAATGCGCAAGTGATAACCTCTCTAGAAAAATCCAACATCTACTGATCATTGTTATCTACCTACAGGCTTCGGCATAGCACTGGAGGAAATTAAGATTTGAAAATAATGTAGACACCCTTGGATCTCCTGGTATTTGATCTCCATACATATTCTAAAGCAACTTATCACCAAGATTAGTTAGATCCATCTTATAATTTTGCAAATAACTATGGGATCTAATTCAAAATTCCATCCAATGGGATTCATCTTATAGTTTTTCTGTAAATGCAAAAATCCTCGCTTTTACAAATATTTACTAAGACTTCACATAGATGGTGCTCTAATGGAAAACAAGTCACCAATCCTGAAGTAGCGGGAAAAAGCCATTACAACAATGATATGCAAAGTTTTCTGAACATGATTCACATGAAATTTTGAAAAAAGATTAAAAAAAATAGCCAAAGACATGCAAAATTATGCTCTAACTTCATAATTGATCACAAGTAATTTAAAAATTTCTCTCACACATTCTATTAACTCTTCAAGCTATCAGTAGGTCATGAAAATAAAATGTAAGAAATATTACGATATTCTAAAGTAACACCAGATCCCAGGCAATAGAAAAACCAAGTCAAGCAAAAAAGCTAAACTTTGTAGAAAATAGGAACAACCTTAAATTAATCGGCAGTGGACATTAGATGAGCAAACACAATTCAAGCAGGAATAGATTCAATACCTCATTTTTCCCAAAAAAAAAAGAAGATTCAATACCTCATCGATCATTTGGGATTGTTTCCCCAAGTCCTCATCAAAAGGGTAACGATTAGCACCAAATGCCTCACATATTTTTAGAATCTTATTCTTTGCTCTTTCTCCAGAGTAAAAAACAACAAACACGTTTTTCTCAACCTGTAGGAAGATCCATATTTGACAACAAAAGATAAGATTCAGTGAAGTTTATGCATGATAACAGATAAAGTTTTATGCACCAACTATGGCATCATCAATAGCAATTATTTTGAGTGGAAATATCATGAATTAAGTTTGTACTTAAAAAATATAAGATTTCATGAGAAGAAAGGGGATAAAAAAAACCAACTAATCAAGCTCTGGGCCCTCTAGTTAATGCTCCAGCTACTAAGAGATCACAAATGAATTTTCAGAGTTTCACTAACTGATATCAAAATCAATTTTAAGATGAACCCAAGGAAGCAGAAACTCATAGAAATTATTAAAGCTGGGGCCGTTTAGAAGAAATTAGAGAATAAATCTTGGGAAGAAAAACTGGTTGTTCCAAAAGAGGAGCATCATCCAATGGCTTCAACAGGTTCAAGCATGTGTTGACAAGACCACATGGGCTGGATTGGTTAGTGTTGAGGACCCTAAATTGAAAATGTGAGGATATCTCCTAACATTTATAAGATAGATTGGTTATTCCACCTATAGTCAATTGGTTTTGAGATTGAACTTCATGTTACCTAATATGGTAATATAAGAAGTGATGAGTTCAATTCATGGTGATCGCCTACCTAGAAAATACTTTCCTACGAATTTTCTAGACATTCAAATGTTGTAGGATCAGGCAGTATGTCTGTGACATTAGTCAAGGTGCACGCAAGCTGGCCTAGACAGTCACAGTATAAAAAAAAATTGTATCATAGCCCATAAAGCCTAAACATATATTCGGTCCAATAAAAAGAAATTGAGATCCGATCAAGAATGGTGAACCTAAAGAGACATCATCTTAAAGGGCATGTTGAGGATCCCACATTAGAAAGGTGAGGATATCTCATAACATTTATAAGATAGATGGATTACTCTATTCATTGCCAATTGGTTTTGACTTTGAGATGCAACCCATGTTATTTAATAGTTAGGGCCTTAGGGCATTAGGCAAGAGGTTGCCAAGCTGAAGAATGTTTTCTTGTCCAATTGAAAAATAATATGTATCCTAATTGAAAAATAGGATGACAAAAAAGGAAAAACTAAGAATATAATAACCACAAGCTCAGTGTAATTGTTTCTTGTCCGATTGAAAAATAGTATGTATAGTTACAATAAAATTAGTAAAAGAAGTTACATTGGTGTTTCAACAATTTACCTTCTCACTAGAAATAGGATCTACAACAGGATCTTCAATTGCAGCCTGCTTCAGAAACACATTACCCCTGGTAGCACGAAATAGCATCCGCTCAAATGCCATTGATTTTACCCGAGGAACAAGACCAGAGAGAAAACCCAAATTAAATGGCTTTGAATGATCCACAAATGATTCCTTCATCACAAGGCAAATGAAATTAAACCATGTAAAAATTAAAGATCATTTAAACTTGAAAGAAAATATCAAAATTGTACTTGATCCAACAACAATGGAACTTCTATTGAATCTCCACCAACTCGTCGTGATTCAGATTCTCTTTGCAGCACTACGGCACTGCTTTGCGCTGACCTGAAAAACTTACCAGCCTGACAAAAAGAAATTCATCAACTTTAAACTGATAGGTTGGACAGAAAAATGATCAATTTAATGAGGTTGAGTACTAACTACTAAAATTAAGGAAACCATGAAACATGCAATCTTAATGCTATTCAATCATAAATCCAAAAAAAAAAAAAGAACCGGATATACATGCCTAGAATTAACTACATAACCTTGTAATTGAAAACAAACAAGAACACCGTACACCTATGATAAATCCCTATAAGAGCAAATCATGCATGTAAGGTGTTGACTATGTCCTCCACTTCTTGCTTTTTTTTTTCCCATTTTGTGAGGACAGACAGTGTCCAACTAAAACTTCAGGTCAAAAGCACAATAAACAGTTTCATGATAGTAACTTTACTGCCCTAGCCTCTAGTAACAAATGAAATCTAACTTATCAAAGGTTTCTCATATCCCAAAAATTCCAAGATTATGACCATGAATATCTTGCTTTGTTTTGGAGCCACCATCTCCCAATTTTTTGTGATTATAGCCTATTACTCTTCTTACACACACAATGAAGGTGCTATTTTGTAATTCTTTTGGAGCCACCCAAATGTTGTAGGGTCAGGCAACTTGTCCTGTGAGAATAGTTGATATGAACGTAAGCTGGCCCGGACACTTAAGAATATAAAAAAAGAAGTGTTTTTTGTAATTAGTTTTGATAGGACCTTTTGTAACTATTTTATACATGATACATCAATGAAATGTTTGTTGCCTGTCAAACAAAAGGGGCTGGTTAATATGAGTCTATGACTATTTTCTTGCATCACATAATTTAAAGTGAAGTAACTGGACTTTATCTAGGTTACAGTTCAAGAGAATCTACAGTCCTTTTGAGCGTTTTTATGTAGTGCAAACATGCTTATCATTTGGATCTTTTTAGTATACCCTTTTTCATCTCCAATTGTAGATCTTACTTGTAATCACCTACAGGTCTTCGAAGATTGCTCATTAATTTCATTTATCAAGGAAATTGTTTCTTACTAAAAAAAAAGGTTCAAAAGGATTTACCTTTTGCAGAACAAGCTTGTACTCCACAAGTTCATTGAAGGAACGCTGTAGCTTCTCACTATTAGCATTTATCTCAACCAGTTCACCCTCAAGCTCACCAAGTTTGACCTAAAATACGATCAAATAGAGAAGGGTCAAGACATGAAGCACTATAAACCAGTTTAGCTAGTAATAAAACTGTAAGATACCTCAAGGTCATCTATACTGATATCAACTTGTGACACGGAGCTTTTGCTTGATAATCCAGCCTTCAACATCTGTTCCTTGAAAAAGTGCAATTTGCGTGCCATCTCTCCACATCTTTTAATCTTGTTAGAACCAAGAGTAAGAAAGGTAAGTTCAACAGAGAAATGCAGATCTCAAATTGGATTATTACCAAATCAATTTCTCTGTCCCGGTAGTTTTTGTAGGAAACAAACCATTTTATTGGATGGATGAGATTAAAATATTACAAAATCCTATCCAATAGGTTACAACTACAAGAAAACTATCCCAGAGAAAACTATCACAGTAGTTTTTATAAGCAATAGACAATTGAAGCTAATAGAATGGTATTTTGGGGCATGGGTCGAGACGTACCTGCGCAGCATATGTACGTTGGAATGGACTTTTCTCGGCATTGAGCTGGAAGAATTTATACATTGAGTATCAGGTATAGCAGAATAAATGACAGGAAAAAGCCATAGAAGAATCAATAGCTAGCGGCATGCTAAATATCAATTTTAAAATGACAACCTGAGAAACACAAGTGTACTATTTCAACACGAAAGATAATTTACTTGCTCATAACATACCAACATTCACAGTTAAGCACAACAAACTAAAAGCACTAAGTTTAATCTAACCATTAACAAAGTACTCGCAGCTCAACCTCATGATTGACAATCAAAAACAACAAAAAACAACCGAATTACACAAACCAACAAAAGTAATTAAAGTCACCACTGGTTGCAACAAATTCAAGAGAATTTACTTCATCATAACATACCAACCACACCGTTTTTTTTTATATATATAAAAACACGCCAATGTTTCAGTTAAGCACAACAAACTAAAATCACAAGCAATCAAGTTGAATCTAACCATCAACTAAGTACTCGCAACTCATACTCATGATTGAGAAAATCAACGAAAAAAAGCAAACAAACAGCCAAATAACACAATCCAAAAAGCCCGGGATTCGTCCCGAGCAAACCAAAAATCAAACGGAAATCAAATAAGTGGAAGATTAAGAAGGAGCACAAACATCTTTGAATTGGAGAAGGCCGAGATCACCGAGGTAGGAGATGGAGCGATGCGCAGACTCAACGGGAATAATGAGCTGCACAAGCTGCATCGGCTCGGAGCGGAAGAGATCCATGGATGGACAGCAGCCACGTCGGGTATCGCCCATTGTTGCTTCAAAGACCCTGCTCCGATGCCAATCTTCAGAGCGCTTATCTGTGAATGTTGATTGGATTGAGAAGAATCGAACACAGACGAATCTGGACGAAGAAGATGAAGAAAAAAGCAGATGGGCTTTATGAACTTCAAATATTCTTGATCATCCACGTTAACATGATTCCATCACTTTTGTGTTTTTTTTATATTTATTTATTGTATCTTTCGATTCCTAAAGAATTTCTACTTTTTCATCCCCCGATTTACCTTTTTGTTCTCGGGGTTCAGGTTTTTTTTTTTTGGGTTAACAATATTATGTCAGGTTTCTCAAAAAAAAAAAAAAAAAAAAAAAAAACAATAGTATATCAGGATTTTTTTATTTATTTAGTTTGAGTGAGAATTTGAAATCATCATTTATAAATTATCAAGAGATATAATATCATGCGTACCAAAAAAAAAAGATATAATATCATCTCAGTTGATTCTCATGATTTGAATTTATAAATTTGATATTTGATATTTTTTATTATTTTAAACTTATCAATTTTCGATAACTTAATATTTAAATAGATTATTATTATAAATTCAACTTATTATTTCAAAAAAAAAAACTTATTATTTCTTAATTATTTAAAAAAAAAACTTATTATTTTTTAATTACTGAACAGTTTATTACCTTTAAATCATCTCATAATAATTTATATGTAATTATTGAGAGGGAATTTATATAATTAGTTTTGATGAGCGATTGGGAATTTATACAATCGAAAATAAAATACTCAACAATAGTTTTCTCATTCTTTAATAACTATTCTTATTTCAACAAATTTTAACAGACAAGAAAAACTTCTTAAAATAAACGAATCACATAACAAATTAAAATTATATATTAATAAAGTTTATAAAAGTATTGTTTTAAAATAAAAACCAATCATTCAAAAGAAAGTGTCGGTTTATGGTATGCCTACATTCGTAGAATAAATAAAAGTGAAAATAATAAAGTAGTTTTTTTTTAGAACAATAATAAAGTAGTTATACGGCTGCTAACTTACATGCTATCATTTTTTTATTTTTTTCCTAAACACATTCAATAAATTTCTAGTTTCAAATTTAAAAATACATAAATTATAGTTTCTTGTATGTATTCACTTCTATAATGTTATACTTAAAAAAAAACACTAAAAAAATTAAACTCACTCACTTTCAAGATTTTTTTATATTATTATTTAAGTAAATCTTAATTTGAATTAAATACATTCACTTCAATAAACATAAAAGAAAAACAAACAAAAGACACAAACAAATCTTTTTTTTTTAGAATACTATCATTCTTTTTATTCTACTCATTCATGCAACATCTTATTTGATAGATAGAACAAATAGTTTCCCGACACTACCAAAATTATTAGATTCTATAAAAAAAAGGGTTAAATATAATTAAAAAAGATTATAATTTATCCATCATACATTTATAACTATATATATCCAACCCCACACACACACACACACACACACACACACACACATATATATATATATATATATATATATTATTGGTCAAGTTTGAATCTCTTTTGATTTAATTAAGTCTTAAATGAGTTATCAAAAAAAAAAATCTCAAATAAGAAAAATTAAATGAAACCATCATTAAGTTAATAGTTACGGTCAAAACAAGCAAAAGTGAACTGAACTCAACTATAATTGGCATGTATCCTTGATCACATGGTTGTAGATTCAAATACCCAACCTTGAAAGATGGTTGATGTACTAAAAACATTACAGTCAAAAGCTATGTTAGGGGAGATTAAACCAACAAATAATGTTGTTACAGAAGGGTAGATATTTTATACAATAAGAATAACCCAGTTTGATTCAAACTGCCAAGAAAGGATGTTTACTTTTTTACCCATGACTTCATCATTTTGATGTAATCAAAATATGAATTGGAAACTGCCTGACAAGATCCTCAATCATTTTCGAGCTTGCTCCACATCATATTCTCTTAATGATATCACCTTGGATTGCTAAAAATCCCTCACTTGCAAGTGTTGACAGCGCATTCCTAAGCTGCATTGCCGAAAACATGCTCGATTATCAACATAATTCGCACAGTCTAAAGTGACCATTTTTATTATTTGCAAGTGTCCCAACTAACTTACGAACATCTAAATTATGCTTGCAAAAATGCAACATAATCCTACTATATATAGTTGTCAAGATAATTCGCTGAAAAATTAATTCCTAGATAGATAAGTAAATTATTGATGGAGCTCATAACCTCTAGACACTATGATTTACGATGACTTAATTTTGTATGTATTTTTTTTATAACCAAAAATTGAAATTCTGCCCCACTATATACTCAATGGCAATGAAGGATTTTAAAATTAAGCACAATCATAAGTTTACTTCCAAGAAAACAAACTTCGGGGACCCAAGTCTCTATCAACAAATCTGCCACTTGGGGGCATAACAAAAGTGAATTTAGCTTAGCAATAACTAATATGTATCGTCGATCAAGAGTACTTAGGTTCAAACTTAAATATTGTTGTTCGAACTAAAAAATCATATTTGACAACTACCTCAACAATGATGATTATTAATATGTGACAATTTGTGAGTACGGACAGAAAACATACGTTGTTGAGGTGGACTTCATTATTAGGATTTTGTTTTTTCAGCTCCTCCAGCAACTACAGAAGAATTGGAAAGGTTTAATGCTTCACGTCAACTTAAAGAGTAAAGTTCATGAACACAGTAAAAGTTATCGGCAAACCGACCTCTGTCAGGCGCATTGAGGGTCCTCCAAGATTCATTTTCTCCATAATAATGTTGCGAGTTGCAGATAATATAGTCTCCCTTCGCATTCTTTCACTTGCCGATACTCCCGTGGTGATCAGATCCATGTCAATGGTTCCTGAAAGTTAATTACAAAGAAGCAACATTGAAGTTTACATATGAAAGGGAAACTGTAAAGGTTTAAAAAAGATCTCAAGGCATTGCCAAGCAGCTACCTGTAGAATGATCTGTTGCAGACTGTTGCATTGCAACTTCGAGAAGACGGAAAGCCTCAAGAACATCGCCCTTTTCGACCTGAATGCATTAGAACTTATGTTTTGTTATACTGAATATGATTGAAATATGAAAAATAAAGTTAATTCACTAACCCATTCTGAGAAACGTATTCGAGCAAGGGCTTCGCTTAGACGTATTAAACTCTCAATCTGTCTGGGAGTAGCTGTTATAACCTGTTGATTCAATGACAAATTCCAAATCAACAAAGAAAAGGAAAAAGGTCAGAAAAATAGACCTCCCTCATTCCCTAAAACGATTACCAAAATTCGACAACACAATCAGATTTCCTCCCAGTGGAATATATTCGGATAAAGGTACCTTTTTACTACTGCCTGGAAAGTTTCCTCTTCTCCTCATCTCAACATAGCCTCTAGTTAACTCTTCAGCTGCCTCATCTGACAATTGTGGATGAATATTTTTCCTAGCATAGCTGACATATGAAGTCAAGGTATGAAGGTCTATGAAATCCTGTTCTATGCCCTGTAGATAGAGGAGTTCAATTGAATTATGAACAAGATAAATCAATCTAAGTAGCCACTCTATGACCAGAACTGCAAGTTACTCAAACCTCTGGGTTGTCAAAGTGTAGTGAGACAATATGCTTAGCAAGGCGCCGATCTGTTTGCTCATCAGCTTTATCCAGAATTAAATAAATCAAGTCAAACCTGAGAAGCCAATAAAAGCAAAATAATTTCAGCCAAGAATTGCATCTGAAATCCAAACTAGATGTGAGTAAAATCATTATTCGGCATTACAGGGTATGTTCACAACACGATTTGTTCATTGTTCCAACATATGAAAAATTATTTATCACAGCAACAGCTCAGCAGTATTGAATTTCGATGCATGCATATAATGTTTTAGAACTAATGTGTTAACTTATCAACATTGTCTTCTGACCTTGATAACAAAGTAGGAGGAAGGTGTATATTATCAATCACAGACAGGCGAGGGTTATAACGTGAACCACTAGGATTTGCACAAGCTAATACTGAAGTTCTGGCATTGAGGGAAGCAATGATTCCAGCCTTTGCTATTGAAACCGTTTGTTGCTCCATCACCTAGAAAGTATAAGAATCATTAAAATTTAAGTCATCAAAAGAAGTGTTGAAATGGGAAAATAGAGGAGTGATGGAACAGAAAAGAAAGCAATTTTAATCACATAGAATAACAGTGTCATATAAAGATTCTCTTGCAATCAGTAAAATACAGCTCTTCCTTTCATATAACAAATGTTATTCTCAGAGAAAAAAAAAAGAATGAGAATCAAGCTTAGATACAAGCCCAAGGGTTTAAAAGTCCCAGTGTTCTAGTCTCTAGCCAAATTAAATAGAATGTAGATAAATGAATCTATTTCGAAATAAAACTCAAAAGCACACCAACCTCATGCAACATGCTTCTAGCATTTTCAGACATTTTATCAAATTCATCGATGCAGCATATGCCCCTGTCACTCAAAACCAAGGCTCCACTCTCCAGTACCTAAAAGGTAACCCAAAGTGTGCAAGTTATCCATAGTTCAAGCAATTTGGACGTCGAGAAATCAATTGAAATTCAGTTCGAACATACTGTTTCCCCTGTTTCAGGATCTTTGGTGACATAAGCAGTCAAACCAACAGCAGAACTACCCCTGCCACTGGTGTAAATGCCACGGGGAGATAGTTTATGTATATATTGGAGAAGCTGAGACTTGCTGGTTCCAGGATCACCGACAAGAAGTATGTTAATATCTCCACGAAAGCTTGCACCGGATGCCAATTTTAAAGCACTCCCACCAAAGAGCTGTACAAAGAAAAGCCAACACTCAGAATAAAGCAGGAAAAGGTAGAACTAGAAATGTAGAAAATACCTGGCAAAGAAGGCCCTTCTTTACGTCATCAAGCTCCCAAATATTAGGTGCCAATGACCTGGTTAGTCTTTCATATATATCAGGTTTTTTGGAGAGTTCTTTCAACTCTTCCACCTGCATTTCAATTTTTTTTTTTTTTAAATGCGAGTAAGTAAAGTATCTAAGAATGCCCAAGAAATGCTGGACCCGAATAATCCCAAAAAGGCCATACCTTCGCTTCATCAAATGAGAGATCATCTATGTTTGCGCCCACCTGGTTCTCAACTTCTCTCGTGTCCTCTGCCATCATTCTTGACTTATCAGCCTTCTTTATATGAAGACAGTCAATATAAGTCTGCAATAAAAGAAACAGGCATTTCCATGCTAAGATTGCAGCACAACTAACAAGGTTAATTTTATTTATGAGTAAATGTACGGAATATATACCTTGAATAATGATTTCACAGTTCTCTGGGTTGGTCCAACTCTAACACTCATGGCCCTGTAAATCCCGGTGACCTATCAAAAGAACCCACATTGATAAAGGTAGAAAACTAAATGTTCTATGGATCCACTTCATTATCAAGATTCATTTTACCTCAACTCTATCACCAGGCTTTCCAGTATCAACCAGCTTGTCATGCATTAGCAAGCTTACAGTATGAGGTGTCCCTCCTTCGGGTATCTCATCAGGAGTCTCCTGAAGCCGCACAATCTGCTTATCAGCAAACCTATCTCAAGGGCATAGGTTAGCCTTCGTATGAGTAAATTAACATGTTTTTTATCTTCCTTTATCCAGCCCTCAACTAACACGTTTCATCATTAAAACACACAAAACAATGTCTAATAGAATAAAAATCAACTCATGGAAATTCCACCAGCAAATAACTGACGAACTTTGTGAACTGGGTTAAATGTTAATGCAGAAATTATTCCTGACAGAGATGAAACAATATAAAACTGAAAAACGGACAGGGTTAGCTTGCCTTCAGTGAGCTCATGCAAGGCATTTTCTTATCAATATTAACAACAACAAAAAAACAAAACAAGAAATATCAGGATTAACAAAAAGAGAGATGGTACTTGGTAGAAGAATGTAACTAGAAAGACGTCACAACTAAAGACGATCGCAAAACATTACTGATATATATATATATAGACTTATTAATGTTATTGACAAGCAAAGGGAAATAGCAAGAATAATTTCAAAAAATGTACATGCTAATAGTTTAAAAAATTACACACAACGTACAGTTTTCTAATGATACATAATTAGATAGATGGTGAGCACAGATTGAAGTGCCATCGAAAGTGGATTACCTGCACCGATTGTGAACCAGTGTCATGGAGTTCCTTGCTTGGCACTCTTCCTTCAAGCATATAATGGGCTCAGTTATTCGTCCTAATTCGTTAAAACACTCAATTGTCAGTGTAAAAAGAAAAACTTCACTTGAACAAGCATATGAGACCAATCATGCAACCACTGAACAACAAGCCCATTGAAACTCAAACTCACCTCTTTCAATAGATACAGGGTCAGTGTAGAATCCACACACGAGACATCTAAATATTGCCTCCCTGATCTCAGGAATTATCGAACTAGACCGTATGATCATTCCCTTCAAGGATATCATCCTCTCAATGTCTAATAAAAACACCAATTTTTCTTAGTTTTCAGTTAAAGAAAGGACTAAACATAACTACCAAATACCGAATCAATCAAGTTGAACGTTAGAAACATTACCAGATGGGTTAAGATTCCTCATCGAAGTAGAAGTTTTGAGATTGAAAATCCGAGTTTGAATGTGCTTTTCGAACAATGGGTTAATTTGGGGCACCATTTCCATCAGAACAATATCAAAAATTGCGAGCACCTCGAGAGGGTACCTCACCATCTTCGTATACAAATCAGCATCGTAACTAAACACATCCTGCGCATCCACATCAAGCGAATCCCCTTCCCTTTCAAGAACCTGCTTGATTCCCTCCGCATATTTTCCTTCCGCATGAAAATCCCCTTCGGACTGCGACGCCTGACGATGGCGGAAATGCCTCAAAAACCGAATAATCGCTCCCTTGACATCGTCAACACTGATATTCGTGCCCCAGACAAAGGTCGGATGGTCCTCATCCATGTCGTCGCCATCGCCAGGTTCTGTCGATGGTGGAATATCATCCGTGGAAGTAGGTGTAGCTGCCACCGGCGTCGCTCGGCTACTGGACGCTCTTCGCCCACCACCTCGCCGCCGCGAGCGCGGCTCCGTGGCCGTCGGGGAAGTTTCCGACGAGGCCAATCGGGATCTTTGACGAGGCGGCGTAGCGAATTCAGAAGGAGTAGATGACCGGCGACGGCTTCGTCGGCGATAACCATCTCCTGTGGACGAAGCTGTGTTTCCGATGGGACTAGAGAAGGAATCATCGGGCGACGAAGGACCTGTAGAAACGAAGAACATAAATCGAGAAATGAAAATCCTTTCATGTCGAATTACACTAAACCCTATGCCCGAAACCCTAAAACTATTTAGGAAGATACCGACCTGTATTGAAGTTAACTGGAGAAGAATCTGACGCCATTGCTGCTGGAAATTGAAGCAGAGAAATTCGGAGCGTTGAAGAAGATGGCCACTCGACAAACGAGGTTTCTGTTCAAAGGCGAAGCCGAGAGACTTGGCGGGAAGTTATGGCTTCTTTCCCGCCAAAAATGTGGGCTTTACAGATGAATGGCCCATTTCTGTTTTGGGCCTATTGGGCTTTACAATCCAGAAAAAGGCCATATTGTTCATTGGACCGGTGATGAAGAACTCTTCTCTCTTCAACATATGCTTTTTTTTTCTTCAATCTTTTTTAATCACTCTAAATTTACAAAACATTAGTAGATGTTTTAATTTTTGTTCTTTTTTAATGATCCTTTGATCTATGTAGTGAATTACGGTCTCTAATTTTATTCTCTCAAATGAATTGAATACCTTGGTCATGTTGATACGACATTTGGCTTGTTGATCTTCTAAAATAATAAGTCGAAGTCTTGAAATATTGTTTGCTTTCACTGTCTTCTATTCTGTTAGGTGTGATTTGAATGCCTTCAACTTGTTTCAATCGAGATTTTGATGTTCAAGTCCTTTTTATCTTCAAAGTATTGGTGATCCTGAAATCTTCTTCGACAATTGGATTAGTTGGTCTTCAAGTTTTAGAGAACATTATAATTCCTACGAGTATCACATGTGCTATGAATTTTGGATGTTTTGAATCTTTCTCTCCAATTTCTTTGAATTTCAAAAAATGATGTGTATTCAAAAGTTTCACAGAATAGTGTGATTCTTTGATCTCAAATTTTCTTTTAGCTCTCTCTTATTATAGCCTTTAAATGGATGGGAACTATTATATTCATAGAACTTTCCAAACACATGCAAGTTTAGGCTGTTTGTGATTTCGACCCAATTATTAGTAGGGATGCACAAATAACCCGACAACCCGAAAAATCCGAACCAACCCAACCCAATTTGACGGGTTGGGTTGGGTTCAAAATCATGAA
>JBBMKA010012555.1:2454-23936 GCA_037833695.1 Sechiopsis laciniata
ATCGAATTCGTGATTGTGGAATGAAAATGAATTAACACTAAACAAGATAATCAGTCGTGCTACCGATCCATTCGATAAAATGGTTTGTATTTTAATTATTAATGTTGCTAGCTTTTATTTATTTATTTTTTTCTAACATAGTTTAATGCCTCTAGTTAAATGATTACTTAGTATTGTTTTTTTTAGAAATAATATTGTTTTTTTTTGTCCTTTAGAGATAGAGTGAGCTTGGAGTCTTCCTTTACTAAATTTGTACTGCAAAAAAAAAAAAAAAAAAAAAAAAAAAAGAGAATTGTAAATTAAATTCTTAATTTTTTTAAGGTTGAAAAAATATTTAAAGTCTTAAATTTGAAGGTAACAGTTTTTAGTCACTTTTGTCATACTTCACGAGTCATGCTATTGTTGGCTCTGGCTCATGAAGGGTTTTTTTTAAGTCCATTTGACAAATTTGTGTTTTGTGTGTTTTTTTTTTTAATTTAATTCTTACAAATTTGGGATAAAAAAGTAAAAACAAAATTTGAAATTTTGTTAAGATTTTAATAATTTTAAAATAAAAATATGAAAATGATGATAAAAAAATTTGTGAGAAAACCACCCTAATTTAAATAAATAAATAAATAAATAAATAAAAAAATATATATATATATATATATATATATAAAATGTGGCGATCTATGTAAAGAATCAAAATTTTCTTCTTTTTTTTTTTGTTTGAAAAAGAAAAACCAATTGAATCAACATGATGATACCTAAATAAAATACAACCGATTGAATCAACTTGTAATCGATTAAAATAGAGGAAAGCAAGCCGATTTGAATACCCTCAAATAAAAAATTGATTCAAGCCCAAAACTAAGTGTGTTAGAAGCTCAAACCAAATTTTGATTGAAGCCAACATAAAAAAAATGATTGAAGCAAGAAAAAAAAAAGTTAAAATTGTTAATTGTAAATCTTCAATCAGATTTAGTTATATTAATTAAACTGATAGATTAAATCAGTTTTTTAAGTGATAGAAGTCAATCATTCTTATAAGTGATAAAAATACTTACAGATAGAATAAATCGATTGAATCAACATGTAATCAATTGAAATAGACTCAAACCAAAAATTGACTGAGACTCAAAATTGTGTGTGTGATAGAAGTTCAAACCAACAATTGATTGAAGCCTAAAAAAAATAACGATTGAAGTCCAAAAAAAAAATCAATTAAAATAGTTAATTATTGACTTTTTTTGTCTACAATCATATTTAATTCTATTAGTTCAATAGATAAACGTCAATGAATTTTTAAAGAGATAGAAGTCAATCAGTTTTTTAAGTGTTTAAAAAAAATCAATTTTTAAGTGTTAGAAGCCAATCATTCTTGTAATTGATAGAAGTAAAAAAAAAATAGTGATAGAAGTCAAATTTGTTTAGTGATATAAGTCAATAAATCTTTTAAGTGATAGAAATCAATCATTTTTTTAAGTGTTATAAGCAGTTAGTGAGCTTTTTGGTATTTTTATCATCCCCTTCCTCTCCATGCCATATATGAATTACTTTATACTCTGCATGTAATTTGTTTACTTATTTTTATTATAAATGCAAAATCCACAACATAATATTCATAGATTATCTTTTGTTTTTATTAATTAAATTCAAAACTGGGAAGGGGACCACCCCTCACCAATATATTTTTTATTTTATAATATTTGCATGTGATTAGAGATGTCCATGGGGGCAGAGTAGGAGAATTAAATCACCGTCCCCAGAAAATTCCCATTTTTTTTCTCGAGGATCAGGGCGGAGATTTTGTTTTCATTTTTGTTTTTATAGATTTTTTGGATAAAAAATTCAAAAAATTAGATTTAAAAAAAATATATCTTTCAACTATAATGTTAATTATCAAATGAAATATTCATATGTATATAAAATATGATCAACAAAGATATATTTATTTGAAAATTAAATTAGTAGAATTAAGAAAAAATATTAAAAAAAGAGAAAAAAGTTAAACAGGACGGGGATCGGGAATGGGGAATACAATCCCCGTCTGCCCCGCTTAGCCAACGGAGATTTTTTCTCGCTCGTCCCCAGCCCCGTTCTCTGTCCCGTTAGGGGTGGGTACCCGTGGTGACCTGGTCTCGCGGGAAAAATGGACATCTCTACGTGTGATAGATTTGAACTCGTAACTATGAGTAAATTATTATCAATTATGTTACATAAGCTAAGCTTGGTTGTTAAAAAGATACATTCATAGCAATTAGCAACTCAATTCTTACAAAAATCCTTAAATGATAAACGAGGTCGGCCCACCTAGAATACCGTCGGCCCATATAGAAACAACCTAGGGTTTTAAGCCCAACCAGAAAATAAACCTAGGGTTTATTATATAAATGGATTCAGCCTCAACGCCTCATTCGACTTTCGGGTTTCAGCTCGCTCGCAGCTCCAAATCTACAATGGTGAGAGCTCATTCTCTTCCACTTCTCTTGTGATTTTTCGTTGGTTCTTTATTCTTCAGAAGTTATCGTAATCATGATTTTTAACTTCGTTTTTATTATCATCCTTCGCTCTTTTCATCTTCGAAATTCTTTGTGCAGTGGAATCTATATCTTATTGTTTCTTAGACTTCTCTGTAATTTGTAGATTTTGGGCTGTTCTTGTTTACTGATTAAGAGTCTTCCACCAAATGCAATCTCCGTCCCTCCTAAATTCATTGTGTTTTTTTTTTTTCTGGGGGGTGGGGATCTGGTTTCCACTGGGAACTTGAAAAACTTCATTAATTTTCCAGTACATAGTTTAAAGAAAGCATTCATTTACAAATAAAATGAAAAAAAATGAAGGTAAACATGGCTGTGATCTGGTAAACCGAATGGGGAAAGCCCCACTCTTAGAATTTTGGGCACTGCGGGAAGGACATCCCTATTATCTATATAGTGTGAGCTATTTCTTACTGATTTCATCGATGTCATCCCACCCGCTCCATCGGAATAGAAGTCTCATTTTTGGTCACTTGTTACCTAACTCTTAGTTTTAGCATCCCGCCAGTTGAAGTTGGCTTGCATAAACTTACTGTCTCAGATCCGAGCTAGTGTCATTTTGTATCTTATATTGTTTCATTAAATTCTAATTGAAGGTCTTTATTCATATGTCGTGTTTTTTAAATGGGGGAACTTAAATGGTGAGTTATGTAATGTAGGCTTTTGCCAAAGCACAGAAGACACGTGCCTACTTCAAACGTTATCAAGTCAAGTTCAAGAGAAGAAGGGGTATTTTTTTCCCAATTAAAGAATATCCTGTGTTTTTTTAATATAATATTACTATGTTTTGAATTTCTTGTATGGGCTTTCTGATTGACGTGTCTGAATGTACACAGAGGGAAAGACTGACTATCGGGCCAGAATTCGCCTTATTAATCAGGACAAGAACAAGTACAATACACCCAAGTATCGCTTGGTTATTCGATTTGTATCCTACAAAAGATCTGAATTTGCATTATTTTGTAGAAATTTACCCACTGGGTTAGATAGTTGTTTTTTTATATGGCTCAAACGCAAGACCATTTGTTGTATTTTGCATTTTTTTGGTGTTTATCCTTGACATCTATCAATAGTCAAACAAAACTATTACTGCTCAAATTATTTCTGCTAGCATTGCTGGGGACTTGGTCCTTGCTTCAGCTTATTCCCATGAGCTTCCCCGATATGGGCTTGAAGTTGGCCTCACCAACTATGCTGCAGGTGTGATTTTTATATTGTCACTTTTTTTCTACGGCCACTTCCATTTATAGCTTTTCCCATTAACCCAACTAATGTTTTGAACAATTGTTTAAATAAATGTGCAGCATATTGCACTGGACTTCTATTGGCCCGACGAGTCTTGAAACAACTCGAGATGGATGCTGAATACGAGGGGAATGTGGAGGTATCTTGAATCCTGATTATTCTCGCTATTTGTATCATTGTCATATTTTTTTTTCCTCAACACTGTATGACTTCACACACAGGCTACTGGTGAAGATTTTTCGGTTGAGCCAGCAGAAACCAGAAGGCCATTCCGTGCTCTTCTTGATGTTGGTCTTATTAGAACTACTACTGGAAACCGTGTATTTGGTGCTCTCAAGGTAATAGTCAGTTAGTGACTGGACATTTATTTTCTTGTTTTTTGTATGTTGATAAGTTTGTCTGCTCTATAAATTTGAAATAATATAACATTTTTGTTAATTCAAAATCTTCTAAGAATCTTCGACTGAAAATCTTTTAAGTTTGCCCCTATTGGTATTTTGAAGCGGTTATTGTGTCAAGGTAAACTGGTTTTCCGTATTATTAACTACGTTATAATGCTTCATTTGCGTTTGGAGTCATTAACTTGGTAATGATATCAATTTTTATATCACTTTTTCACTTAGTAATCTATATATATTGGACACCATTTCTTGTAACTATTTCTTGTTCTGTAATTCTTCAGTTGATTGTAGTCCCTATATGTCTGTTTAAAATCTTTTCTTTAAAAGAATGGGTTTCTCGTGATGTAAGCTTTTTTGGTGGTGGTTGACTGAATTTGTGGCTTCTAAAGGCTTACAATGAATCTCACAATGTAAAATGCAGGGAGCATTGGATGGAGGATTGGACATTCCTCACAGCGAAAAGAGGTTTGCTGGTTTTTCGAAGGATGGAAAGCAGCTCGATGCTAATGTTCATCGGAATTACATTTTTGGTTTGCACGTTGGTTCGTACATGCGGGTATGCACGTGCGTTTGGTTATATATGCCTGATATTTCCATCCAACAAAGCAAATTTCTAACCAAAGCTAGTTGTTTTTCTCTTCTGTATCGTCTTTTAGACCTTGATGGAAGACGAACCAGAGAAATATCAATCCCAATTCAGTGAATACATCAAAAAGGGCGTTACAGCTGATAACCTTGAGGAATTATACAAGAAAGTTCATGCTGCCATTCGTGCCGACCCGACAGTGAAGAAATCTAACAAACCTCAACCCAAGACACACAAAAGGTAAGTTGTTGACAGTTGATAAAAGTGGACTGATTTCTTGTGTATATTTTATGTCGTCCATCATTTAGTATATTCCTTTTGGATGGTGGTTGTGAATGACAGGTACAACTTGAAGAAGTTGACATACGACGAAAGAAAAGCTAGCCTCGTCACACGGTTGAATGCGCTCAACTCTGCAGCTGATGCTGAAGATGACGATGATGAGGACGACGAGTAAAAGATTAAAACTATGGAACAGTATTTAGTTTGATTTTATCACAGTTCTGCAATTTATTGTTTTGAGTTTCTTTTGTTGGTTTCAAACTTTTTACATACTTTTTGTCGCCTTGACTGTCACTTTTGAGAGTTGCAAATTAAGTTTTGACTTCGGCATATTTGATCTCTGTGTTCCATGTTATGTTTGTAATTTAGGCTTTAATGGTTAAGGGGGGTTAGTAATGGTTGAGGAGTAATAATGGTTAAAATTAGAGTTGGAGTTCAATCTCTTTGAAGTATTCTTTATAATTTGAAAAATAATAAGAATTTAATCCCCGTTATTTTAATTATTAGAATAAGTTTCTGTGGTTTGACAAATTCTAAAACAATAACTGGCGAATGAAATTTTTATCCTTCATGTATGAATAATTAATTTCTGATTAGGCGTTATTTTTTTCTTTTCGATTTTATCAAACTATAATTCGAACAAATGAACTATGATCTAAAAACTTTCAAGACCATAATTTATCCTTAAAATTAACAATTTATTTTGTTAAAAGTTCTATAAAATATGAAATCATTTCTTAAAAAATTGAATATAGTGTTATTATTTTAAAATTTTCAATTAAAATAAACTTTAACTATATATTTAATAAGGTTTTTATTGTTACATTTATTGAAGAAGAAAAAAGAGATAAAAAATAGTATTGAGAAACAAAACAAATAAGACACAATGTTCCTGCCTAAGCAACACGCACGTACCGTACAACCAGTTGTTTCCTTCATTTAAATTTCTAGCTTCGACAATGGTTCAACCAGACATTACAATAAGAAATCCTGAATTCAAATTTCATCAGCCACATTCACAAAATCAATGTCCGGTCAAAACAACTCAACAAATGTGATGGGGGTTCAAATTGCAGGAACACTGAACTTGATCTTTACAGGGAGCGATGCTGGGACTCAATGTAGTTGGTCTGCAGAGGCGGCTACCGAAACCACCGCTGAAACCTCCACCGCAAGAAAAAAACGATCCCAATCTGAGTCTACCATAAAGAGGAAGGAAGGAAGCCATTAAAGATGCTATGGCCAAGGTAAGAGAGAAAGGGAAGGCTGTTAACCAGCCACCACCTCAAACCCAAAGCTTTTTGATGTTTGCATGTTGGTCCACCTGAATAAAAGAGTGCATATTGTATTAACCACTCCAAACAATTTTTACTCATTTGTCAATTGATTTCAATGATATGATTAAACTTGGAAAGGATATATTCTATTCTAGGGCCATTTGGGCCTTCAACATCATGTGGGGAGAAGAGTAATGTTAACTTCTTCTTATTTAGGTTACTCATCTCAATCTCCTTTAACCATTATTACTGTCCAATAATCTATAATCTTTCAAATCTATCTCACAAACCATTACCTCTACTCAAACAAAGACAATGATTAAGTTTAGCTATTATTTGCATCACAAACAGAGACAATGATTATTCCTTAACCATTAATTGCACACCAAACACTGAACAAGTGTTATCTCTCTAACCATTCTCTGCACTCTAAACAATGGTTACCCACTCACAATCGTTACTCTCTAACCACAGTTCCTTTTTCCTTGCCCCAAACACCCATATATCTATTGTACTATAAGGTTAGGTAATGTGATTAAGATTATTATAAATTCGGTTTTTAGAGCCTTGATAGAATTAATTTCTGAACTTCTATCATGAAAATCGGACAGCAGAAATGTTGAAGGATACCTACAATGTAGAAAAGTCCTTTGTCATTCCTTTTCAGCTATCACTACGAAAACGTCTCTTAGAGACCACTTCCGTCGCTCATTCTTGACTGGAGGGTTGATAACAGCCCTTTCAGCATGGGCTGAACGGTAACCAATCACGACCTCTCTTCGTCGTCGAGCTCGTAGAAGTACTTCATAGAAACTCATTTCCTCCCCTTCACGAAGGTACAGATCAGCGTGCCTTATATGCAATTCATTGCCCTGAAAATAGTAGACACTAATTAAAAATGAAAAAAAGAAATTACAAGTTGGAACTACATCGACTATTCTCACAATCATCTGACTTTACAATATTTAATTGTCAAAAAAACTTGTAAAAAGTTAATTTCTAAGTAAATAACTACTATGATTTGAATTTATAATATCTTAATTTTCTAATGCTTTTTTTTACCACTAGACCAACATATGATAATGATCGGAACTACAGGTAACCATCATAGCCTCATAGGTTTTCCTTATTGATTGATGATATACCTCTTCTGCAAAGAGCTCCTCCAAAACATCATTTATTTGTCGATCCTCAGCAACCATGGCTAAGGCCATACTGACAAGTTCATTTGACAAGACATAATCACTGATTTTTGACATTGAGAGCAGATTTTTAGTTCTTGGGTCCAGAATTTCACTTATAATAACCGACTTATCAGAAGCTTGTTGCATTTCTCCAATCCAGGAGCCTTGCGAGAAACTTCCTCTGTGAGCTATGGTCTTAGCATCTCTGACCGGCAGACGCTTAGCCTGCAAAAACCACAAATCTGATTGTACAATTTGTTGGGTTTTGGCAAAATATTAGAAGTGAATTTGTCCCACATCAGAAAGATGCAAGGTATGGTGTGCTCCAAGCACTATAAAAGGAGCATGAGGCTTTGGTTTTAAAGCATCCCCAGTCAGAATCACTTTAAGCTTGGTGCACTGGCTCTAATTAAATTCCTTTTGTATTACCTTGTGAAGAGTGAGGCAAAAGGTGAGAATAGTCTAAGTTTTGAAGAGAGTGTTTTTGTAATTGGGGCCAGGGAGAGAATTTTGTGTGATTGTAATATTTTTCACATAGTGAAAGTTTTTTCTGTCCGTGGTTTTTTTCTCCAATTTGGAATTTTTCCACGTAAATTCTTGTGTTCTCTTTTTTTTTTTTTTTCCTTTTAATTTCTCAGTATTTTTTTGCAATTCATACTGTTATTAGGGAAGGTTTTTCCCAACACTATTGACGAAAAGATGAAACCCTTCCCACCTCACAGCAAAAAATACAACCAAAGTTAAGACCTTTTTTTTCGTTCAACAATAATGGGGGAACATGAAATTTTGGTCATTAGTCTACACTATATGTCAGTTGAGCTATGGGTGAAAATGCCCTAAAAGCATGAGTTTACAACGAATTATATTTCATAAAGTGAATAGTTTCCATAGATATTGATAATAGAGTATCAGAAAAAAAAAAAAGAAAAAAAAAAGTGCCAGATGGCAATCTCTTCCATCTCTTCCATTTCTTTTTTCTTTTTATGGTGCAACCTTGCAGGAATGATGAGAAGAATCAAAACCCATTTTTCCACAGATTTCCCTTCTTCTATGATTTGTGATGATGGCTATACACAGATTTTTTAACGCGAGGTTTCCTCTAATACAAAAGTAAAATCTTGTAGAGGGTATGGACAGATGGAGCCCTTGTTTTCATGTTACTAGTGGATTTTTTTGGCAAAAGAGTTTTTAATTATTGTTGTGAGCTAATTACAATTGGAGCATTTTCTCAAACAACAAAAATGCAATTACATGTTGCATCAGCGTAGTAATCAAAAAATGAACTAGAGAGCTGGAATGACCAAAAAAATAAAAAATAAATAAAAAAAAAACCATGAAGAAGGAAAAATAAACTCCCATGGGCATGGCTAGAAATGCCATACAGGAAACTAATATATTTGAACATCGAGTTTCACGAGAAGCACCTGAATATCACGTATTAGCAACAAGGTTGCAAGAGATCTTGAATCAGCCTGAATAGCTGAATCCTCTACAGATTCATCAGCAAGGATCAATATCTGCAGAGGTTATGGTTCAGCACAACAAAATATAATACAAAAATAGAACATTTACTTCTAACGGCAATGAAGTAGTTTTCTACTCATACTTGGCTTCCAGGGTGAGAAAAAAAAATCATGCTACTCACTGAATCAAATGATTCCAAGGGAAGGCTTTCCAAATGACGCCGAATTACAGCATTTCCCTCACGGTCAACCAAAGATATATTCTCCAATCGGCTGATATCAAGGCCGCCATCAGTAAGTTTCTTTTCCCTTTCATTCTCAGGAACGTCATTGAACATCCAAAGCTCTGACCCCGGGGCTAAAAATGCATCCAATACCTATAATTGTAGAAACCAATGAGCTAACTTCAATAAAGCAGACATCATGCGGGTTTGTAAACAAAAGGAAGTACAAATATGAAAACAACTCTCAGCAGTTGAAAATGAAAAATGTGAAAAATGTAATTATATGACAATGATCATGCTGTGAACAATAAGACCTGCACCCAAGAAGCACTGGGAGAAGTTCTCAGATCTTAATAACATTACCATAATCATATCTTCCATATCTCGCCGCCAACCACACAGCAGGATTCTTTCAGCAGATTTTGGAACATTAAAGTCTTTGGGAAGACTACCCCTCCAAACCTGAACATTCAACGCCAAAAAGAAAGAATTAGGGCTTTAATACAAAGAACTCACCACAATCATATCGTCAATGTCCCTCCTCCATCCACAAAGTAGAATCTTCTGTGGTTTTCTTGTTAGTCTAGCAATATGCATGGATGATGCTTCTCTCACCTGAATTATCAAATTAATTGTAATATTGTAAGTGTAAGTTTTAATTGTAGGGTGTTTTTCTCATTTATATCCGTTATAGGCACCATCCAAAAAAGCTATCAGAGCTTTTATTGAAATAAGAACTGTCTGTTTCTCTCTCCTCCAACCACAAAGTAGAACCTTCTATGGCTTTCTTGCCGGTCTTGTAATATGCACAACCTATGCTCCTATCTCCCTCTCTCAAGATTGCCCTTTCTCAGAATTGTTTATTCGACAAACAAATCCAGAAAATTCCTTCATAGGCTAAGCTCAGCAATGCCTTTTTATCAATCTAATTCCTTTTTTCGCATCTCAAATTCCTTAACAAACTCCGTTCCCTTATTTGCATGAAATATAAAATACCAGCATCGGAAAGGGAAAGGCAACCGATAAAGTAACAGAATAAGGAAAAGAAAAAAGAAAGGGAAATGAAAGCACCGTAGGTAATGCAGCTGGTGCGTAAGTATCATCATCCTCGGCTATAACAAGAACTTCATCGCCTTCTTGCAGCACATATGAGTCCTCAGGATTCAGTACAATTTTTCCACCTCGTGATGCAACCTTGATTCCACAAGGAATTGCATCAGGAAAGCTGATCAACACGTCCACAAATTGCATACCATCCAATTGTGGCCATCTTTTGATGTAGAATTCACAGTTTTCAAAACCAAGGATATCTTCCCAAATCTACAATTTCATGAAACGAGATGCATGATTCACCAGATAACAATGTGTAGAAAATAAAATTAAATGAAATAATAAAGGGCCAGATTACACAATGGAACAACAGAAATAACGTTGAGAAGTATGGAGATAATGTTCATTTTATTTTAATATATAAAACAAGCTCATTCAACTAGATAATAACCTGAGCAAGTCCTGGCTGGCGAGCACACTGAATCATTAAGCGTCCAATCACATCATGGGCCACAACAGTTTCAACAAGCTCTCCACCAACAAGTTTAACAAGAACCTCGTTATCAAGATCACTGAGTTCCACCACTATGTGTCCTCTCAGCCCTTCTTTAACGCCAGTTAGACTTAAAACAGTTCTCAATGCACGGGCATCACTCTGCAAAGTACATATATCAAATAAAGATAGAACATCATAACTCAATGATACACAGATTTCCACTTACTTGATCAGCATTTCCATCTTCAGCAATGACAATTATTGCACGGGCCTTTGACACGGAGACCTGTATATATGATGTTAGCAAAACTTCTAAGGTAAATAATGATTTGCGCATTTGGAGGTTTATGGTATTCATAGACCAGAAATTACATTTTACAGCATTGTATGAGTCTTATAAAAGGGTGAAAAACAGTAATTGCATGGGTGAAACGACAGAAGTTGCAAACTTGTGAAGTTATGCCTAATTTTGCAGTACTGGAAATCAAAATGAAAAGATGTGCTTGATTTGAAACCCAGAGAGACTCCTTTAAGCTGAAATTTTGAACCATTCACAAATCTCACATAATTTTTTAAATCCAAACTAAAAATTAGTCAATTGTAGAAACACAATAACAATCCACAAATTCCGGAGAGAAGGTCAATTTGTTTGCCTCGGTATAGTTCTTTACATTTTTATGACTCTAAACTGAGATTATTCAATAAATTAAGGGAAAAATACTTTTTTAGTCACTACCTTTTGAGTTTCAAGCACTCTCATCAGAGGCTAAGAACTCTCACTTGACGTTCATAGATGAAAATTCTTAGCTTAGTTGACCAAGTAAACAGGCTACAACTATTTTGATATAATTATTTCCTAGGGAGTAGGCATCTTGACAGATGGAAGAAAGTATCAACACCACAAAGTTTGCATTATAAACAAGTACCTTCTTCAAGTCTGCTAGAATTAATGGGCTTCCACTTCTGCATATAACAGAGGTTCCCTTGAAATCAAACTCCATTTTAGCAATGTCAAGTTCCATTTCTTCTTTGTCACGTTCAGCCATCACCACGACAGTTCCTCCTCCCAAGCTCTCATTGGCTATAGCTAGCTGATTCAGAAGTGACCCCTATATCCATGTAATATCATTGCACAAAGAAAAAAAGAGAGAAGAAGACCAATTAGCGATGTGTTATAACTGCTTTAAGCACACAAATTTTGCGTCAAATATTTATTTTAGGAACTTAAGGACACAGATGTACAACTTTTAGACCAGATCCTATTCAAGTAAGGTCTTTAAGCACACAGACTTTGCATCATGTAATTATTATAAAAGCAGAAACCATGGAGCTTATTTCCAGAACTTTTAGCAAATGAAATACCATCGTCAGACGAGTAGAAACTACATTCTTACCAGTTTATCACTCCATCCAAGGATCAAAGTGTGATTTTGTTCAACAACCTCACTTCTTCCCTTTCTAAGAGAGTCAAATTTTTCAGTTATTGAATCAGACACAAGGCCAAGCATCATAGCAAATATTAACATCCCACCAAAGCTAATGGAAACAGAAACTAGCCTTGGACCGATACCTTCCGAGTTGGCATGGTTTCCAGAATCAGCAACATACGTCCAAGATAACCAAAGACAATCGTCTAGGCTATCATCTGTCACCCCAAATAGCGCTAACCCTCCAAGCATAATCAGCAGTAGAGTTGCTATCAACAATGCCAGTGGCTTAGCATATGGGTGAATAGAGAAAAAGACATCCACCTTATAAGCTAGCTGCTTATTGAGTGAAACTTCTTCCAAATTGTGTTCCGATGATCTTGATTTAGAGACATAGCCAATGCACTTGAGGATAATAATAGGGGCCGACAACAGCATAACAGATGCGATTAAGGCTAGAGTTTTAAATCTTTTATCGGTATCAACATCAACAAGTTCGTCTGGTGAGCTTACAACATCTTCACTTCCAAAGTCAAACAAATTGCAAGCTCGTAATTTGATGTTAAGATTAGAAATTCTCGTCTGCAGGTGGAAAGCAACTTAACATTAAGAGAGCAAGTAGCAAATGCAGTGGAAAAGCTCGTTGTTTTCATAAAATGCAGGTGGAAACCATAATTCGCAAACTCAGTACCTCTAAATCGTTGATTTGCTCATGTAAAGATAAGTTCCCATGCACCAATGTTGCAAAAATCATGACAAAAATCTACACAAATACAAGCATGTCAATTCAAATCATTAACAACGTAACAATACGGGTGTACAAGTTCGGGTTGAGTTGGATTAAGAGAATTTTTTTACCAATCCAAATTTGTTGGGTGGTCAACCGGCCAACCTATCCAATCCTAGAGCAACCCATTCCATATATTGATTGTTTTTTTGTTTTTTTTTTTTTTTGAGATTACAACAATATAGGGGTGGGGGATTCAAACCCATGACCTCTTGGTCGTTGGGTGTACATTGATGCCGTCGAGCTACTACTCTAGTTGGCGTATTTATCCTTTTTTTTTATCTTCGAAGTCCAGCTCATAATGTATGAAGATGTAAAAATAAAATAAATTACATGATAGTTAACTCAAATCTAAGATGCCTATAGCATTAGTATGCTCCCTACAAAATTGCTAATAATTTATTTTGTTAATCAATCTTACACATGTATAATCTTTTTAAGTTCGAATAGAATTGAGTCGAACAAGTCGAAAATTGACCAATCCGAGAACTCAGCCCAAAGAAAATTGTATATCTATAACTCAATTCAACACAAATGAAAATTATAATGCAACTGAATCCTTATAGTTATGGTTGGATAGTTGAGGTTGCTCGGAGGTTCTTTAGTACATCCTAACTAACAGAATTGCAGGAAGAGCGAGAGAGAGAACAAACCGACACTGCAATAGCCAAGAAATGCCATCGAACTTCGAGCGTACAGTCAAGCGACCTAAACAAACGCGAGGAACCAAATACTTTCTTCGCCGAGCTCGAAACGTCCGGCAACTCCAACTTCCGTTTTGACGAAGAATCCAATTCAGAAAGCTTAAGACACAGATCGCTACGGCGATCGGAATCAAATCTCCGTCGAGTACGAGCGAATTTGACATCATTACTGGTCGATGAACACGGATTCGAATCAGAAATACACGACGAACTCTTCCGAAACCTCCGATGATCGGTATAGCGCTGCGATATTCGAGAAGTTTCAGAGAATCGACGGATGAACTTCTGAGATTTCGGTGGGTAAGAATGTGTGAAGGATTGTGGAGGGAAGAACCAGTCCCTGCTCGAGGAAGGAGAGGATTCAGAGTCAAGGGACATGGCGGGAATTACAACAAATGATGGGGGTATTTTTAGAAATAAACGTGGTGGTTTTCTTTTTCGGGGTTAGTCATGGGCACGATCTTAAATGTAATATATATACTATTATTATTATTTTTTTGAAAAAGTTTATGTTTAATAATTAATATCGTTGATGATAATACATATGTAACATAGTTTGTATCATTTAATTATAGCAGTTGACCTGCTTTTTTCAGCATATTCCACACGAAAATTATTACATATTGGCTAACATACTTCTCAATCACTATGAGGGCAATTTGTGGATGTAGATTCTTCATTTCAAAAAAGAATTTACATTCCGACTCCTAAAAGAGACCATACAACCAAAATATAAAGAACTTTAAGCTGAGTCGAGCTTTGCAACCATATCAACCATATATTGCAAACCCGACCACCAAAAGCAAACGAAATGTTTCTAAACAAAAGAATCAATCATCCGGATATCTGCTAAAATATTGTTGATGTTAGTTACATTTTGAGAAATACTAATAGAAAAAATTAATAATAGATTTAGAATCAAATTCTATCGAAATGAAGAGGGATAGGGTCGAAAGCACTATCGACGTGATGGCTTAGCATTTGACCTGATTTAATCCTTTTGTTTCCCATTTTCCTTTTTTTATGAGGAATTGAAATTTATAACCTCTAGAGAGTCACCATTTAATTTAGGGAATTTTGCATGTATAATAAAAAAGACAAAATATTTTTATTTATATCACAAAATCAAAACTAATTCATTTGTAGCTGAAAATCCAAATTGAGTTCTATCATGTTAAGGATTTCACATCGAAAAAAGTGAAAACCTCGTAACAATATAAAAGAAATACGGAGTTACTCATCTAATTGTCAATTGATTTTGAGGTGAAGCCTCATACAATCTAATATATCACAATTAGTAGAGAGAATTATGTGTTATAAATGAATTATTTATAAATTGTGCCACAAATATAATATAGAGTGTGCTGTAAACTCTCTTTAATTTACAAGAGCCTGATGACATTTACTAGGTTTTTGTTGTTATTTTTTTTTTAAATTTATTATTTTTTTTAAAGTTCAAATATCTTATCTAGGTCCGATTTACAATTATTTGATTCTCTTTTCTTTTTAAAGCTAGCTTGTGTTTTCTTTCTTCTTACAAACAAAATTAAAAAAAAAAAAAAAAAATTCTAATCAAAATTCAAAAATAAGTTTATGAAAATTAAGACAATATTTGATAACTATGTTTGAAATATTTGGTCTTTCCTTTAAGAGTAGGTTAGGTTGACTACGAGTATTTGAACCACAAGTTATAATAATTGATGGATTAGTTGAAATTTATATTCCAACTATAATAATTTTCTAACTTTGTCGTAATAATTAATGCTATAATAATATATACTTTAAATATAAGTTATTATGTCAAAAATAGCAAGTAATATTAGGCCCAGTAACTATCAGATTAAGGTTTGAATCCCTCTCTAAATCTTGTTGAATTAAAATAATAATAATAATAATTCATGTTATAATAATTTATACTCCAAATGCAATAATCATATATTATTTTAGATCTTATAATAACTATTTATAATATATTATAATTCATTAGTTATTTTATTTAATAATTTTTATTTTTCAGATTTTTAATAGAGAAGTCCTATTTCATTGGATAATTTAGACCATGCTCAAAATTGTGTGTGTGTGTTTTTTTTTATGTTGGTATTGATTGATCATTAATTATATGTATAATGATATTATATATGTTTGACTATGTGTGCTTTTTTTTTTAATTGTAATCATTTATTAATAATAATAATAATAGTAGAAAGACATACATACTATTCCCAAATTATAAAATAGATGTAAGAGACAATATAACTCTTTCCCACTTCTTTCATCTCAATCCATAAATCGAACGAACGAACCTACAAAGGAGACCAACTTATAAATCTTAATCCTATAAAAGGTTGATTTTTTATGTGCTTTAAGGTGAAATCTAATAATCTAAAATTTACTGACGAACAAACCTCATGAAAAAGAGAAAATAGAACTCTAAAACCATAAAAGAATGAATGCACCTTCGAAGGTAACACGTATTCGACCAATACCATACTAGCTAAACCAACTAGTAATTAGATATCATAAATTTAAAATACAAATAAAGATAACTTGAAGACTACGATGCACATTAAATTCCTCAACCACCTCCACCAATATAAAATCGTCATCTCTTTCGACCATATTATCATCCATTACCCTTTTCTATTTTGCAATAGTCGGAAAAACCACAAACGTATACGTGGATTGTTGCTTCTTCACTTGAATAACTACCTTAGAGTTAATAACTTTTTGTCTCTTTTCTAACTTTGATTGAGCCAAAAAATGTCTATATGTTTGACGGTGTCAATTAAACGTTTCAACGTAAATACGAACATAACACATACATTATTATTATTTTTAAAATAAGTACAAATCTTCAAAAAAAAAAACTGCAAATATTCATTAATAATAATGAAAGTGAACTGTAACAATAAGAAACTCAACGACATCGATGTAGATCCAATGAAAATATAAGATGATCAAATATAATATGGGATTTGTCGAGAATAAGTTGACCCGAAAACTTGGGAAGATTCTAAACATAAGATGGGCCTCAGTCGCATGTCCATATGACAAAGCGGCCTGCCTGGCCCGTGAATGCTTTGACCATTGCTAAATGAGAATTCGGTGTCGGATAATTCAGATTCGAGTCTGCTGACTCCGATTGCTGGTGGGATTTGAAGAACATTCTAGGGTTTATATTCAGGTTCGCATTTTTTTTCTTCTTCACAATTTTGATTTGATAGCGTCTTTAGCTCTTGGAATTTAACGTTTATTCGGTTATATAATAAATTCTCAAGAAATTGAAGCTGGTGAACTTCATATGTTGTTCGTCTATGGTTCCCATTCTTTTGGAGAATTGAGAAAAAAAAAAATTATTTCGAGTCTTGTTCAATTCAATTAAACCTTGGAGTTCGTGGTCTTCCTAATCCCTGTACTTGGTCTGTTCACTATAAGAAGTCGTCTTGAATTGTTTATAGTTTTTGCATAGATTTATGACCAATTGGGTATTTATTTCCGTGTAACACTTTCAAGTATATGTTACGAATCTATCTAAGAAAAATTAAGAAGAACTAGCCGACAGAAAATGACAAAACCAATTGTCTAATTGTCATAAATTTCTTTGGAGTCCGGAAGGGGTGGCACGTGGTAGACGGTTTGGTTATTGAAGGTATACTCCCGTCAAGATCCAAGTTCGAAACTTACACTTGATATTAATTTGTAGACATCTCTTATATCTTCACTCGTTTGATGTCACTCGATGTTTGTTTTAGGGATGAACATGATTACTTCGATAATAGTGGAGCAAAACTCTGATTTTTCGGTTTAAAAAAAAAAAAAAAAAAAAAAAAAATCTCTTTGATTTCATTCAACGATCCCAAGTAAAAGTGAAGAGCTGAACTGAATTGTTTTTCAGTTCCAATTCCAAAAGAGTCTTCTCCCGCTTAATTTTTGTTTTTTTTTTCTTATCTTTAATCCGTTGTGTGTTTGTATTTTTATTAATTTTTTCCAATCTTAGTTTTGTGTCTGTACCTTGCGTAGACTTATACTATTATGATCCTCAGATTTGTTGTCTGGCCATATTCCAAAATGGGTAAAAATCAAGCGTACAAAGCAATGCAGAAAGCCAGGCTGGGATCCTCAAGCTCGACTGGGCCACTTGAGGCTGAAGATGGAATGGTTTGTACCCTTTCACACTACTACTCCTTGGGAGTTAGTTTCCCTGAGATGTTCATAATTGAAATACCTCTCTTGTGATGTTCAATTTCTATACTAAATCTTTGGTAATTTCGTGCCGGGGAAGTGCATAATCCATCAACGTTATGATATTGTTTTAGCAGACTTGGTGGGCGTCCGAATGTAATAAAATGTCAGTTTAGATGTAGATTCAGGATAGTCCAAGGTTCAAATTGATTTGATTGTTTGAAATTTATTATACCATGTTTAGCTTTAGCAGTTAATGAAAAACACATGTCAATAGTTCCAAGAAGAGCAAAGCATAAATTGTGTGCTTATGACTTCGAGGTCATGAGTTCGAATTCCCAACCCTTAATTGTTGTCGAACTTAAACAAAGAAAAACACTTGTAAAATTAAATAGCATCCTTTTGTTACCTAAGTGCTACAGTACATCTGCGTCTTGTAGTGAACTGTAGAATATTAGGAGATGGCTTTATTTTGTGGTTTCTGTGTTGTAGACTAGTAGTGGTGGGTGGTTAGATTCTTTATAGATGACTGAAGTTTGACATTTTAATTGGAGGGGTTGTTTTTCTCTAATCATTTGTTATTATTATAATAATTATATTCATTTTAGTTCGTACGTTTTTCTGGCTTTTGTTTTATTTCAAGAACTATAAATTTGGTTGCTTATGGTACCGATAGAACCCTTATATTTTGAAATATAAAGAAGCGAGGCTTCTTCTGGGTAAATGATACTTAATGTTGCGTTGCGTTTATATGGATGATGTATTGGCTTGAATTAGGCTACTATTAATTAGAAAGGGTAAATGATACTTAATGATTCATTTATATGTTTGATATTTGTCTTTAATTAGGCTATGGCCATTTAGAAATAGTGTCATAATCTTGCATAAGAACAAATAGTTATTTTCCCCTTACGAATCATAAAGAAAGTAGCCTGACTCTGTCTCTGCGTGGATCTTCATTGCTATATGATCTGTATCTGTTGGAGAACGAAATTTAAGTTAGCCCTGGATTGTTGGTTGATGACAGGCATATATTAATGAAGTAAGATCTTTTATTTTTATATTTGTTTTTATATATACATTGAGATTCTGATGCTAAATTATTCAGCATTATATTGAGGATATTTTCTTCTCCTTTATTGTTATTGATGAGGACTATCTCAGGTGGATGGTTCATTTCATTCACCAGAGTGGCATGCTGCTCGTTTGGCCAGCCTTAATACTTCTCACACGATTACATGGGAGGAATATAAAAAGAAGCAAAAGGTAAGTTTTCATGGATTAAATTTTCCAATTACTTTCTCATGTATTAGTGTTTAGATTTGGTTGTCTCAACTTCATTCACTCCTGCAAATGTTTTGCCCAAGTGTATGGAACATAATAGGATGGTGGTACACGCTGTCCTCGATGGCATTGTGGTGTTGTCTTTTTTATTTAAACCAACATCTTCTTTTCCCTATCAATAATACAATTATCCATCCTTGGCCCCAAGGAGTGGTGCGGTAGTCGAAGGCTTGAGCTTTGAAGGTGTGCTGCCTTCAAGGTCCCAGATTCAATACTTGCACATTAATTTGTAGACATCTCCCGTGTCTCCATTCCTTTGGTGTCTCTCGGTGCCTGGCCTAGGGTCGGACGTGATTACTCTGAGTATAGTGAAGTGAAGCTCCGATTCCCCGGTTTTAAAAAAACAAAACAATTATCCATCATCATTTTCTTACATTGAGAGTGGAAGTTCTTATTCTCTGCAGACAACCAATCATTGTCAATTTGTCAGATATTTTCCATATACACCACAGATCATGGGCATTGTTTGTTGCCTAATTATTATCAAAGTTACCTGATAATTGATATCTCCTTGCGTTGTTTTGTTTGGTGAAACAGGAAGACGAGTTGAAGAAGGGAGAGCTGGAAGCAGATACAGATAGAATGATGAAAGAATATAGAGCACAATTGGATGCTGAGCGGGCTCGCAAACTTTCTCAGGGGAGAAATCGTTCTAGTAGCAAGTCTGGTCATGAAAAGGGTATGTGCTTGATGAATTTTTATATTAGTTTGATAAATGAGATCTAAAGTGGTCAGCATTACCAGATAGGAAGAACAGAGATTTAAAGAAGCGGAGCAAAAAAAAGAGAAAGGTGCCAAACATTTTTTCTACTCTTACTACCACGATTCAGCTATATATCGTTTTGATCATGTTTGCTCATATGAGTTGAAAAGCGTTGCTGAGCTTGATGATGTGGTCATGTTACTATAGTCGTATAAACAGTATGAAGTGAACATCATGTACTATCATAGGTTGACCTAGTGGCAAGAGGCCGGGGAACCAAAAGGTTATGGATTCAGTGCCCACCTACGGAGAAATTAATTTTATACCCATTTCTTTACATCCAAATGTTGTAGGATCAGACGGGTTAATCCATGAAAATAGTCAAGGAGTATGTAAGCTAGCTCGGACACTCAAGGATATAAAAAAGTGTGAACAGTAAGAAATCAGGAAGCATCCTTTGTTAGCTCAAGGGTGCATCCGTGTCGAAGTTAATTTAACCTAGTAAAATTTTGGGTGGAAATTTTTGTGAATATATTCTTATAAGTTGTAACCCTTTTTGCTTCATTCATCTCCGGAGTTAAAACCCATGAAAAATCGTTACAACGATTGGTCTGTAGGGACACTAAATTGAACTTCAAACACAAGTATTTGAGTATATCATCCATTATCATATATTATCATCCACGATCATATTCTGATGAAAACGAGTCTTCTATTCTTGTAGCATTCGAAGAGGAAATCGTCGGAGTCGAGTTCTTCAAGTTCATATTCTGATTCATCCAGCAGCGACGTAGAGGAAAGGGAATCTAGAAGATCCAAGTCCAGATCGAAGAGATCAAAGCGGGAAAAGAAGCATAGGTCGCGAAGCAAGCGCTCTCACTCTTCGAGCGACGACGAAGACGCGGGTGGTCCTGTACCACTATCAAGATTCTTTGAGAAAGTGAAGAATTAAGGGGGCATTTTATTCTGTAACGTTTATAAAATTTCCAGTCTTGAAATAGCATATTTGATCCTCTTCTTATTTTTCTCCTGAATTTGCATTCACTCATTGCTGTTTCGATTATTGGCTTTCTAAAGTGTAGGGAGATTTGGATCTATGTGATGATGCAAATTCCCGAATATGAACAAGTAATCAAAACGGCAAATATTCTGAAGCAAGACTCAGAGAACAACTTGTGAAGGGAAGGAATATGTTTTGTAATTTTGTTTAAATGTAGTGAGCAAAGAAGCATAAAAACAACAATTATTCTTGTTTTAATGGGTCAAAATATTATTTTGATTTTATTTTAAGATTTGTTTTATTTGAAAGTTCATGAATTTTCAAATTACACTCAACTAAATGACATTTTAACATATTACAAATACATTTTTATGAGTAATTTTTATTTCAGTTTTCTTAAGAAGTAAATACAAAATAGAAATAAATTGCAAGATTTCTTACTTCTTTTATTTGAAGTAAAGTTGCAACATTTTAATTTCTACAAGAAATCTATGGAAATTGCAAGTAAAGTAATTTGGTTGGTATTTTATGCACCTAAATGGTTTAATAACTAAATGAAATACCGAAATCACATAAAATTAAAACTGGCAAGGGCTGTCTTTGAA